>VCJN01001200.1:0-45608 GCA_006384855.1 Tetraselmis striata | reverse complement strand
GGAGGACTACTGGAGCTACTATCTAGTGGTGCGTACAGCACGCACATGGTCTTGATGTAGTCCTCGTACGCGCGCGCCAGCGCGCGCTTCTTCGCAGCGGCTAAGCGCTGTAGCATTGTAATATCAAACACACTGACTGTCAGACCTCAGTTGTCAACACCCCCACTCAATGCTGCAGCGCCCCAGCCCAGAGCCTTGCGCGCATGTCTGTGCACGGCCTCCCTGGGAAGTGGTTTGGTGAGCATGTCTGCAACCATCTCAGATGTTGGCAGGTATCCGATCTGGATTGTGCCCCAGAGAATTCTTTCCTTGAAAAAATGATATCTGATGTCGATGTGCTTAGTCCTGTCACTGACGATGGAATTGTGATAGTATTTGATGGTGCTCTGATTGTCTTGATGGATGTAGACCGGCTCGGCTGACACGCTGGTTGTATCCCGATCAAGCAGCTCTCCCACCAGTTGGCGGAGATGTAGGGCATCCTCCACAGCGAGGCTGAGAGAGTAATACTCTGCCTCACAAGTAGAGGTGGATACGATTGGCTGAAGTTTGGATTTCCAGCTAACATCGCCATGGTCACCTAGAAAGAAGAAGTAGCCATACCTGGAGCGGCGAGATTCCAAATCCCCAGCATGGTCAGCATATGCATGGCATGTGAGATGCAGACTGGCCGGTGACCCCCCCCCCCCCCCCCCCCCAAGGTGAGGCCATGTGAATGCGTGCCTTTGAGATAACGGAGGACCTTTTTCAGAGCAGTCATGTGCATCTGACATGGTGCTTTCTGCACCTGGCCCAGAATGCTGAGAGCAGCACCGATGTCAGGTCTGGTGTTGCAGCCGAAATACAAGAGGCTATCAAGGACCGGTAAGTTTCACGACCCTTCACTCCAAGTGCAGGTGTAGGCGGCGCTGAATCAAGAAGGTGATTCTTGTAGTCAGTGTCCATGGGGAGTGCAAAGGGGTAGCAGTCCTCCATTCCAAACTGACGAAGAATGTCGCCAATGTATTTCGACTGATCCATGGTGACAGTCCGGTTGGCTCTGTCCCTGGCAATGTGCATGCCCAGAAGCCACTGCAAATTCGTGACGGTATTCTGGAAGCGCTGACCGATCTGCTACTTGAAGTGGGTAGCCCACTCCACAGAGGTCGATGCAAAGGGCATATCATCCACGTACAACCCCAACATAGAAAATACCCCATCTCGATAGCAGTAGGTTAGGCATGGATAATTACTGCACTGCTTCCACCCGGTCTGTAGCAGCCACCCACTGATCAGTTTGTTCCAATTCCGAGGGGATTGCTTGAGGCCATACAACGACTTTCTCGGTCTGAGTACCCGCTTTGTGCCATCATGAAATCCCTCAAGTTGGCGCATGTATACCTCTTCATCCAAATCGGAATGGAGGAACGCCGTGTTCACATCTAGTTGGTATAGTTCCAGCCCATAACCTGTCATGCGCAACCTCCCCGCAACCGACGTGCTGGTCCATGTCGCACGTCGGGGTTGCGAGGCGGAAGCCCATAGCCGGGAGAGTGTTTGGTTACAGAGAAGTGAGCAGGCCCGGTGCGCCGAACGCCTATATGGCGGGCGCGATGCGGTGCCCGCGGCGCGTGCGTAGCGCGGCGCGCGTTCGACCACTCAGATATGTTTTAAAGTACTAATACACATACCCAAGCTACATTGTCTGGTGTGCAGCAGTGGCATCAACACTGGTGTCAACATCCCCTCCCAATGTCGCAAGGGGATGCGCCAAGAAGGGGTATCGGCTGCTAACGCTAGTCGCTAGCCTAGAGAGGCAGCCCGCCATGCCCTGACCTCGGCATGGATCGGGGCAGATCCTCTAGGGAGTCTAACGGCGCCGGCTGTCGAGCGGATAAAAGTCGCGGGTGGCCACTTCTCCTTGGCGCTGGTGTGCCGAGCTTCGAATTCGACTTCATACTAGTCGACGAGCGTTGCCCGAATTTTCCAGTCGGCCGAGCCGAGAATCTCTCCGGGCGGGAACTGCGGGAACTGCGGCAGTCGCTGGCGTCTTGGTAGCTGGCGAGGGAGCCCGTACATGGCGGTCACTGGCATCATGGTAGCCAACGTCCGGGTGTCCGCTTTAGATGTAGGTAAGCAAACAACATGTCGAGTGTCGAGGCCCCTTTCTGGCTGCGGTGGTCTCGGTTTTACGTCCGGGCTTCCCGCCCAGACGGACTTCCTGCGAGGTCTAGCGTCAGACCATTCTCACTAGTGTCCGACATAGGCCGTAGAGGGCCCATAACCTGTCATGCGCATAACCTGGTGCGTCCTGCCTGAGTCGCAGGTGGTGGTGCACCAGGTGCCGGAGGCTCTGCTAGGTGAGACCGAAGAAGTGATTACAAGGCTAGCCGCCCCTCACTGATGAGGGCTGAGCAGCCGGAGCTGGAGGATTACTGGAGCTACTATCTAGTGGTGCGTACGGCACGCACATGGTCTTGATGTAGTCCTCGTACGCGCGCGCCAGCGCGCGCTTCTCCGCAGCGGCTAAGCGCAGTAGCATTGTAATATCAAATAAACACACTGACTTTCAGACCTCAGTTGTCAACAGTGCGGTTCTTGTGGTCTGATCACTCCGAGGTTGTCGGCACAACCATAATCCGTGGCAACAAGTTTATTAGGGTGCGATGTCACGACGGCACGTGATGCCCGATTGCTGCCTCACTAAGACTGTATTCCATACACGCATGCTTATTTGCGTCCCACCCAAACACACCTCTTCACCAAAAGGTAACCATGTGGTGTGATGACGCCCGCTCTGACAGTACGCGCGAGATGCAACTGTCAATTGTGCGCGACCGAGTATTTCGTCGAGTTTTTCATCAATTAAATGTACGGGTTTGGCAGCGATATGGACACCGACAGTAAGGCTGGCAGCAACGGGGCATGGCTCAGAGCCCGGTTGGTAGTCCTATTACGAAGGATCGGGCGGACGGTGATGAGGATAGGGGCGGAGCGGGGTAGGGCTATCGCTGACGACGATGCCGTCGGTTTGGGGGGCGACGACAAAGAACGCAAACCGACTGGATTTCTCTTCAGCCTCAACGGCAGCGACGGGGACGAGACGTACGGGGGGAAAGGAGGAGGAACATGAGGGAGAGGAGGTACGGGAACCGCGCCTCCAAGGCACGTTTGAAAGTGGTGCCTGAAGAGGTAAGTCGTACTACACATTTGGTGCTATTCGCATCGCGCGCCTTCACTGCGCACTTGGACATAACCATTTCCCGTCTACTTGTTGCTAACTGCGGTGTTGCTGTGTGCCCTTCTAAGGGTAGTGGCGGTGAGCCTGAGCATGGTGCCAAGGATGACAAGTGCTACGAAGATTTGCCGAAGTGCTTCTCCCACACACGAGTTGTTAGGTAAACCCCCGAAGCGTTCGAGGTGAGCAATGACTTCGGGCGGCCTCTCATCATCATCATGGGCGGCTCTTCCATGTTTCCGAGCTGGAGAGCGGAGAGTTTTTAAGACTTCATTCTTACATACTCGCACTCGGTCATGGAGTGCGCCCTCCCCCCCTTTCTAACATTTCCTATTTCTCCATTGTGGATTACCGTGCCTAATACGGACCACTAACTGCACATGCATGTTGCCGTGCTGGGCGCAGTGATCTCTTGAAGAAGCTGCTGAAGCACTGGCACACCGCTTTAATGTGCCTAACTTTTGTATGTCGTCATTTCCTTTCGGCAGATGCGGCAATATATGCCAAGCTTGGTGAGGCAGAGGCATCGTTGTTTGGGCGGATATTGGAGACGGACAAAGCCATCGACAACCGTCGCCTCGATGGTGTAGCCAACCTAATAGGGTTGACGAAGATATGCGAGCATCTATGATGGGACTTCCGCTTGATGTGCAGCAACATGCATGTGCTTGTGCGCAAGTTAGTAGCTCAGGAGAAGGCGCGGGGCCGCACAGCCCGGGAGGATCCTGGAGATGATGTTCATGGAGAGGTGGTCAGCCCCCCCCCCCCCCCCCCCCCCCGCGCGCCTCCTCCCTTGCTGCCATGTGCGTAATGTCATGTGGTCAGTGACATCAAATAATTGCGTGCTGCGTGCATGTTAGGTACTTTCGAAAGGTCATTGTTGGAGGTAAAGCAAGGAATATAACATGGCTTTCGTTGTGGAGGTCATGAAGCATGTGCGCCCCCCTCCCCCCCCGCCCTCTGCCCCGCTGCCTCTTTGCTTGCTGTCATTTGTCTCATTGCCTATGCTGCTTGCAGATCAAGCTAGAGTACTTTGAGCTCCTTTACAATGACATGCTAACAAGCATGCGCCGGGAGTGGGGCAGAAAATCAACAATGGCGAAGAAGGCACACGCAGCGTTGGGTGATGTTGGGGGGGGGGGGGGGGGGGGGCAGTCAGCAAGGCGCGGGATCGGGAAGAGTTATGCGAGGAGGGGGTTGATGTCCACGCACACAATACTGCTGCTCTCTTCAAGACGTATGTGGAGGATTTTGGCCCGGACGGGCTGAAGGTGCATGACATGCATCAAGGAGGCTACAACCAACATCAAGTAAGTGTTGTTTTTAGCATCCGTGTCTGCCATGGTATGTGTGTCTTATTCAAAGTAAAATAATAAATTAATAATAACATCAGCATATACTATCTTACATCCATCATCTGTTTGATTTTGTCCACCCCCCCCTCCCCCGCCCCCTAGGCTGACTTACTATGGCCGAATATCGAACTGATCGAGGCACTGAATGCAGGCACTGAAGCCCGACAAGGAGTCCTACACGGTGTACCGCTCGTATGCGTACAGCCGTCTGCCGAAAGGCAATGCGTGCGTGCGCACCGCCCATCGAGGAGAGAATCGGGGTGCATGGCTCGTGCCGGCGGACTTCTACATCCGTCAGACTACTGAACAACGGAAGGACATGGCATTCATGCCAACGGGCTCTACAGAGGCCGAGAACCATGACATGTTCTAGGAGATCATGCAGGTCGAGGTAAGTTATTTCGTTGTCGCTGAGCGCCACCGCAAAGACAACGCGATGGCTTCGCGTCCCGTTGTCTTTGCAGTTGGAGATGCCCACCGTGGAAGCCGCGTACCATCAGCGCCTATGAGCACAAGACTGTGGGAGGGCCCGATCAACACTGTCTTCCCGCCCAGCATTGTGCATGGCAGACTTGTCACATACACAGGACGGAGGGCATCAGCACCGCTGGTAGGGAGCGGTGGCAAAGGGTCGCTCATGATGATGTGCCCAGTCAGATGATCAGGTCATGGGCCACCTGTGTTATATATTATTGCAATAGCGTCCAACACATTGTTGCTTTGCTGCACTTATTTGTGGTGATGTTGATTTTGCTGCCCGGCATAGGTTGAGAAGCTCTCCCATGCCAAGGACATCGCCGCCCTTGATGAGGATGATGGCGGTGTTGATGCCGGACATCAGTAGCATCTAGGTAACAACAATGGCGGTTGTGAATTGAGTGTATCCAGCTGCTGCGGGAGCAGTTGCGTAGTAAGGCAGGCGCATGATAAGTACACGCGTCGGGTAGGTCTGGGGTCATCTCCAAATGTAATATTAAGCAATATTACCTTACGAAACATGGCCAATCAGCATTATGCTTGCATATATATGCTTCATTAATATTTTTTCCTGACACACTCAACATGTGTCAATGTTGCGCATGGATGCCGCGATGTAATGCGGCATCCTGGCGAGCGGGTATCATCACCCGATGTTGTCATCAATAGTTTGCACATGTCTTTGGCGGTTAAATTCATCTATACTTCTGTGAATTAAATAGTATTTGACAGTGGTATGTATGTTGATAATAGACATGTAATCTGTTCAGCAATATGATTACTGAGAAACGCATTGTGCATTACAACAGATGCGTCGTACTGCCATTGGTAATGTTATTGTGACGCCCCGGGTACCGAGGTACCATCACTACTCAATACTGATAAGATGATATAAAGTACGTGACGACACGTAGTAGCCACTACCAGCACTGTGAGATTCAGATGTGACATACGGGTGACGAAGCACTACTACTAGCGACTATTATTTATCCGTGAAGGCTGCTGCTGGTGGCGGCACGTCCATCCAGTTCCGTGCGAGTACATCCGGCGTTACTGCCGGCGGGCGATAAATCCTTTTTGTAATCATTCTGGTAGTCGTACTAGGGCGGTGATTTGTTTATTTACATAAGGGCTTTCACAGAAGCGCACTACAAACAGAACTAACTTCAACTGTGAAAGGTTGCCAGCAAAAGAGAGACATAAGCCTGAAAGCAAGGTCGAGTACTAGGGCGGTGAGGTGTTACATGGCACTGACGTATAAGGTACAAGGTTGTCCGTGTAGTACCGGGTAGTACGCGATATATGTATTAAGCCGGTACCGGGTATCTAGTACGAACCCGGGCGCGATGACGAGTCGTCCTGTGGATAACTACGACTATTAGTACATGAGAGCGCAAATCGCAGCCGTATGTATTTGGTAACACTGGGGAGTTTTGTGTAAATTATAGCTAGTACTGCTTAACGGGCTTGCCAGCCGTCCGATCAAAGGTCATCAGATGGGCGGTTTGGCTGCCATGTTCTGCCAAAGAGTGCTCACGTTACATAAATATTCGCGAGGGGGAAGGCGGGGGCAGGCAGCGGTTTGCCGAAGAATGTTTGAATTACAATATTCGCGACAGCTGCCATCGGGGAATGTGGCCCGGGGGGGGGGGGGGGGGGGGGGGGGAGGCGGGCGGGCGTGGTCCCCCCGCCGCCCCCCCCCCCCCCCCCCCCCCCACCCCCGCCGCCCGCCGCTCCCGCCGGGGGAGTGAGGGGAGGGGGGTAAGGGGGCGGGGGCTACTGCTTGTTCTTGTTCTTGCGTGCCCGGGGGACCCGCGCAGCCGCGCGCGCGCGCGCTAATAAAGCACTTTCAGTATTCGTCTCAGCACTTTATCGCTCGCTGCTTGTCATGCCGTTTTTTTTTGGCCCCCGGGACAGGACTGGCACCAGTGAAACCCTTGCTTGTCATATGCCGTTATTTCTGAGACTCCTGGGGCGGGCCTATGCGCCCTGTCCGGCTGCTGCGCCGGTTGATGAATTTGACTCAATGTACTGGTAGGCAAGCTCCTCTCCGTCCTATCTTTCATGGCTTTGTTGGGAAAAATGTCCGGTCTTCCCAGCCAATATTGCTCCCAATGGCAAAAATATTACATTTGCGAAGTACACGCGGTACTTGTCGCAGTGGATGGGCTCTTTTATGCTGGGCGTTACTGCTTAGAAGTTCTTGGCTACATACGGATCACACCCTTGCCGTAGTGGCGGTTATGCAGCCGCTACTAATGCCGGGATTGCCCGAGAAGATTGGGGTCAACATATGGGCTCCAGTAGTGTTTCGTGCCAAATCATGTATATTAATCCTTCAGAGTACAGAGGAGATGGAGACTGCTCTCCGTATCACGCGCTATTATGCCCGCCTTGGGTTCAATTGTTGTGGACGAGCGCTCGGTCGTTCCTGAAACGCCGACCATACATGTCCCTTGCGGGTCTCCCGTGCCCGAATCTGAACCGGACGAATATGCAGTTCCTGAGGTGGGCGGTCGCCCAGAGAATATTTTTATACACTTGGCATGTTTCCGAGCAGGCTGATGAGGATGAGTCCTGATTTTGGCTGATCACTCTACACTGGCTCCGCCGATCTTGCTTACACTCGCCGATCATTTGCGAGCGGGAATGGCTCGAAAACTCTTGGTCATGCATGTAGGACATCAAAACCATGTGATCAATGACGGAATGGAGTCAGTTTCTGATTCCGCCAGTGCAGGGAAGAGTTGGAGAGGGATAGGGTCGCCATTCATAGCCTGGACTTCGCCGTGGAGCTGCGCACCTCCGCCTCTGCATGGGCGGTGATGGCGCCTTCCTGGTAGCCATTTACGGCCAGCTGGCACCTCTTGCACCTACTCATCTTGGATGTGCAAGTGCATATGGACGAATCTAGCACGACAGTGTTTGAATCGTTCCATGTGCAAGTATGAGAAGGCTCTCACACCTTCCTTGGTGTAGAAACTACTTTATGATGGCACATGACTGCATACCCATGGGCTGCCCAGTTACCATCCTAAGTGCAAATCTGTAATGCGAGAGCAGGCAGTGAGTGACAAGCAGTGATGGATCGCAAGTCGCGCATCACATAGCCATTTGAAGGGGGGGGGGGAGGGGGGGGAGGGGTTCTTCTAGCAGGACCACATCCATGCACCTCGACACTATTGTATCGACACTATTGATACCGAAGTGCCAATAGCTATGTGGGTGACACAAACAGCCACGGTGCAACTCATGTCTATCTTTTTTATATAATCCCTCCCTCCCTGTGCTAGCTACTAATCAATCCTGGCGCGCTATGTCACGCCCAAATACCACCGTGCGCATCCAGTCAAACGCAACCAGTGCGCGAGTTCGCATGCTGTACTGCGCAGACCAGTAGTATCCGCTCCACAGCAGGTACGCCCCATAGCCTCCGAGAGGACCCAAGCCAATCTGCCACAAACAATAACGACTGTCAGGACATGGTTGTTGAGCGCAAACAAGAAAAGGCGAACATAGTAAATGCACATCAAGTGTGGCTGGGATGCCACAAGCAGATGCCCCCTAGCTTCAAGCAGGCGAATTTGCCGATGCCTTTCCGGATGTTAGCAACTCTGACCAGCTGGAAATACGGCGCTTACCTTATCTAGCCACTGCGGAATGCTGCCTTGCGCCCCGGTGAAGTCCACACCGGCAGTGTCATCGCCAATGTACACCATGGATCCCAGGTGAGTGTAGCGGAAGCGCTGTTTGGCTGTCTCCTGATTGCCAGCTATCAGCGCATTGAGATGTTTGCCCAGGAACTCCCCCTGCTGGGTGGCCACCTGGATGTGCACAAGATTGTCAGGCAGCGCCAGCACCATTACCGATGCTGACTTGTCTCCAGAGGTCTGCATGCTATGGGCTACAGCCGACCGACCGTATGCGGGTTCATGCGGCCGGGAAGTAATAAGACATAAAAACCTGTTGAGTTGGATGCCTGGCAGGAATAAAGTTGCAACAACTTTAAATTTCAAATTTACCACTGCTCGTGGATTTGATTCAGCTAGCTAGCATCAAGGGAGAGAGGGGGGAGGCGGGGGGGGGGGGGGGGATGGCCTCTTGGATTCGGCTCAGCACCTGCGCTGTAGGAGGCAGCATCCGTAGACTGGCATCTGCCTTTTGCAGCAGCTCCGAGAACTCCTCCTTGGCCAGATATCCCTTCTCCTTCTTGTCGCACTGAGGGAAGTACTCCTCCAGCTTGTCGCCAAGCACCTACGGCGCACCCAACATCTGGCTCAGCGCATATTGTCAGACTTCCGCGTGGGAGATATACCGTCATCCGGGCTGGCACGCACCTCCAGCTGAGGGTAGTCCTCCACCTTTGCCGCGATGATATTCTGAAACCACAGAGTGCCGCAACCACACTTAGAGTACGTAGATGATTATCTTTATGAGCCCCTCATTGTGAATTGCCCAGTAATGGATGTCGCCATATTCACACAATATGCTGTCACTCCATTTCCCCATGGGCGTAATATCCAATGGTAGGTGCTCGTGTGCAAGTCGTTCGTGGAATCAGCATGCCGTGTGATTGTAGGGCTTCGCTGCATCAACATCTGCCGTGGCGAAGCCACACCTGCAGCTCAGCCAACGAGATGACGCTATTCTTGTCGGTGTCCGCCTCCATAAACAGCTGCTCGATCTCCGCCAGCAAGCGGGGTTGCTCAATCGTTGCGCAGTCCCCGATGGCATAGATGTCCTTGGCACCCTATGATGCGAGAGCAGTGTGAGAGTCATTACGTGGTCCGACTCACTTCCTGCCCCTCCTCCTCCCCTCAGCCCTTCATTAGGCACCCATCGCAATCATCACAGGGCTCCTGCATTGCCATCGCCATCATCTCCTACCTTCACAGCCAGCTGCGCATCTGTGGTGATAGCACGGCGGTTGCTCTGCACCTTTGGCCCCAACGTCTCCATGAGTTTCTCCACCACAGGCCGCACACCGATGCCAGTAGCCCATACCACCATGGAACACGGCTCATCCTACCAATTCACGCAAGTGGGGATTTAGTCGTCACTGGGAAGTCGGTACCGGATTGAAAGGACCCTTGGACAGAGAATTGCACCTTCCCGCCCACTTGCACGCTCCCGGCACTCACCCACACTTTCTTGGAGTCGCGGTCCTGGAGCTCCACCGAGTCCGAGTTCACAGCCTTGACGGTCACACCCGTCAAGAGATTGATATTTTCGCGCTTGAACTGCTTTTCTGTGTACTCGGAGATGCGCTTATCTGTGGAACAGGGAAGAATAGCGCGCGGACTCGGGCCCGTGCCAGGAACTGTCCTTCACTATTTTTTGCAACACAGAAGACATGCGTGTGGCGGGGGGTGCGCACCGAATGTGCTGAGCACGTGGTCCTGGACCTCGATGAGCGAGATCTTAACATCCTCCTCGCACTGCCTCGGAAATGCCTGGTGGCAGAGAAAGCATGGGTGAATTCGACCGCCACAGCGACTTTCCAAGGTCACATCCAGCTGAAACCCAGCCCAGGCCAGTTCCCCTCCCAAGCAAGCAAGCAGCATCACACCTTGCGCGCGTCCTCCTTGACCAGGTCAGCCATTTCTGCCGCAAACTCCACGCCAGTGGGGCCGCCGCCGACCACGATAAAATGCAGCAAGCGCCTGCGCTCTTCCTTGGGCAGGTCCGGCATTGCGGCGCTCTCGAAAGCGTCGGAGACGGCCGAGCGGATGCGCCGGGCGTCGGGTAGCTCCTTGAGGAAGTGGGCGTGCTTGCTAACGCCGGGGGTGTCGAATGTGTTCACCTGCGCGCCCACCTAGGGTGACAGCCAGGGGGAGAGCCCGGCTCAATCCCACGTCGGCAAGAAGGGCTTAGTTGCGCGGACGGGGGACGGTAGCCGGGCGTCATACTACGTACCGCGATAACGAGCTTATCGTACTGTATGTCCAGCGTGGGTCTGGCGCGAGTGCTATCCACGACAACTCTCGAGCTACTGCTTGCGATGGCCTCCAGCTTGGCGGAGCCCAGTAGCGAGGCGCCCATAGAGCTCGCAGCCGCCTCCGGCTGACAGGCAATCGTCTTGGCCAGGGGATCGATGGCAGTGCAGGCGGACTCGACAAACGTGACTCTGGTCTCGAACAGACGGCGCACGGAGTCCACCACCGACCGCCCTTCGAGCGTCCCGACCGCTGCACTTGGAAGGAGAGGAGTGAACAAGAAATAGTTGCGCGGGCTCACGCACCACACGTCGTGCCTGCGTCGGCATCGGCGGGAGTAGCATTGTCAACGACTCGGCATGCGGGGACCCAACCACCGAACCTTGGGGGGAGCCGAGGGAATGCTACTTACTTGTCGGTATCCAGAGAGCGAAGCGCAGAGACGGCGCCCTGCGACCAGAAAAAAGCATGAGAGATCAGGCCGGCTAGCGGGACCGCCATGGTCGACAGTGCTGACAGCCCGGGTGTACAAGCGTTGTTGCCTAGTCCCAACAGGCAGGGGTTGCGACGAGGTTTGTTCCGGCATCCAGTCGCTTACCCATCCGGTACCGAGAACAATCACCCGCTGTTTCCGGTTCGGATCGCCCTTCCTTAAACTCGCGTGCGGCAGCTCCTGCCGCGGCGTCACGCCAGATGGTCAATACTTAGCACAGGATTATCAAGAATTCTCCGCGCGCATCCGGTGGATTGAGGGCTGCACTTGGGGCGGAGTTGACCGCACAGGCGGTTGCGAGTCCGTGGTCGCTGTAGTTACCTTCGGGGATACATCGGCATGGAGGTGCGAGCCCCAGAGAAAGGCGCGGGATGCTGAGCCACCCGGCGCGAGGCCAGCAAGCAGCTCCGGCGATGCCCTGCGGCGCAGCCCTTGCCACGCCATCACGCAGACGTTGAATTCCCACAGGCAGGGAGTGCGGCAGTGGCCGCTGGCAGTGTTGTGGCTTGATGATGTGACCACTGCGCAATACCGGAGCGCAGCACAGCAGCAGGCGTTAAACACCCCCCGGCGTGTCGCCGCACACCGCCCCGCCCCTTGCTTCCCTCTGCCAGTATTGGGAATTGAGGCCAAGCTTGCTGATGGAAAATCCCGGATCGGATTTCCCTAGTAGTTTTTCCCGCCCCTGGGACAGGAATGGCACCAGTGAAACGCTCGCAGCGTCTCTACGACTACGGCCGTTTTGGCAGCGATCCATTCCCGGAAATCCCTGGGTAGGCGATGCTCCGCAATAGTTAATTAGCAAAGTGCCGCAAAGTACCGCTAAGTGCCGCAAAGCATTCCGCTAGACTAATTAAAGGCCAATGACGGATTTCCAACACTGTTGGATCACCGTCTAAAACACTGCGATCAAAAATACCCGGCACTGACTACGAAAGGTCCGCCCTACACCCGTTTGGGCGTCGGCCCATTCGAGTAATGCGAGTGGGGGCAAGCCCCATCCCGCGGAGCAAAGCATTTCGGGAGTGCGATACATGTGCAAAGAAAAAAGGCGGCGATGTGACGGAGGGCCCGACGCCATAGCTGGGAAAATTTCCCATTCCCAGTAAAATCCAGGGCGCCGTGGAGGGAGGGGCCCCGCCCAAAATAGCGACTAAAGGCAGCTAAGTCCTCAGGTGTTGACGCAATAACTACCAAAAATACCCTAACTCCGGAAGTAACAACCCCAAATTATGGGTTTACCCGCGGTGATACCCGCACCACCATCATAATTATGTTCGATAGTCTCATATTCACCTCCGCCACAAGCATGCATGTCAGTGTTCATGGAACAGCTCAGGCATGGCAAGAATCCGGGCCAATCGGCGGGCAGTGGGAAATACTCGGGTGCATAATTGTATCATAATGTGCAGCCCGGCCACCACCCCCGGGGCGGCACCTACACTGAATTGTGGGAACGGGTTTGACGCATAAGGCGCCAGGACATATATACCCCAAGTTTAATTAAGTGCGTGCGAACAATGCCGACGATTCATAACGCGCCCACACCGATGCCTTTAATATTTAAGCGGCTAGTGTCCTCCAGTCAAGTGGAAGGCGCGCCCCCTCAAGTAGCCCTACGTTCGCCTTGGCTAGTCGATCTAACCAACGCACAGTCCCCGTCCACGTGTTCGGGCGCGCCCGACTTGGTTGATCAACTAAAAGGGTTATAAATGTATTCAAGCCGGATGCTTTAAGGAACGCCCAAGCCCGTGCCGCAGCGGCCGTTGCCTCTATGGACGCAATATCCAATTCCCGCATAATCGGTGCAGTGGCCACCCCAAGGGAGGTTTTACCCACCCCAATAAGGCACCGCAAGCACTGATTTAGTACGGTTTGTAATTTATTTGCGCCGCTAGTTCTATCCACACCTCATACTTCACACCCGTATGTTAGAACCATTAGTACACATGTTTTAAAGACAAACACACGCACATTTATTATAATGAATTATGTCATGTCCACCGACTAATACCGAATCGAGCGCCTCAATGGCGCGCGCGTTCATCCTTCTTGACTCGGTCGTCTACTATGTGCCCCATACCTAAATCCGAGTTAATGACCGTACCCAAATACCTAGGTTTATTTACAACCGGTACATGTTCCCCCCCCCAAGCTGCCATCGATCGGGCAGCTTGTTCGTGAAACACGGTCTCGTCGGAATGTCGGCCTAATGCCATCACCCCACACTTGGAAGTACCCCAAACCCCATAAAATGCTCCTCCGCCCATTGCGAGAAGTGGGCGAACATGGCATGCAGGTTATCGAACGAGCATGTGCTGATACCAACAGCGTCGTCCGCGTATTACTGACCAGGCATCCTTAGTTGTTGCCTTGCCGCTAATGTGTCGGTGCACCGTGGTACATCACACCCTAGATGTTCTACCCCATCGAATATATCGTTGATAAATATGTCAAATAGGATGGGGGAAGCGGGGCACCCCTATTGGAGGCCACGCTCTATGGATATGATGGGGTCTGGTAGTGTTCCCGGCGGGGCCACCCTTGTCTTAACCCGTTTCATACTATCCATGGATAAAGTTATAATGAAGGTAAGCATATGATCCGTGACTCCTATGGCTTGTAGTTTTAGGAAAAAAAGCTCATGAGGTATTGACTGCTTGGTGGTATTGACGGGCCGCACTACGTCGGAGGATGCCCGAGCCGAACGGGCACCTTTTGCCTTGGAATCAAATAGAATAGGTCTATAGCCTATCTCATAGGGATGCTATATAGAACAAATGAGCTAGAGGTCGGGGGCTGCTACATGGACGGTGCCCGATGTGCCCCCGATTTAAGAAACCGTCAGATCTTGGAGCCCGCGATGTACCCCCGATGGACGATGCCCGATGTGCCCCCGATTCTAGAAACCAACCGATCTTGGAGCCCGTGATGTACCTCTTATGGCTTGGCGTTCCCGCCCTCCGCCTGATTCCTCTGAGTGCTCACCGGAGTCGACTTGATGCGATTGTCAATTCGAATAAATTATGTCATGTGCCATCCGGCTCCCCTGTGGGTATAATCCATAGAGAATCATTGTAGTCTTACTTCGCAACCGGTAGGTGACCTTGAGGTTGTTGCCGAACGAAATCTCGCGGTTCTGCTTCCCGTATGCACGCACGTTTATTTTTACACGAGTATGCGAGGGTTGCTTACCTCATGTGCGTCACCGCGCTCCGAGGGGTCGATTTCCGTCGCTAGAGAATCATTGTAGTCTTACTCCGCAACCGGTTATTGCCCTAGAGGTCGGGGGCTGCTACATGGACGGTGCCCGATGTTCCCCCGATTCTAGAAACCAACCGATCTTGGAGCCCGTGATGTACCTCTTATGGCTTGGCGTTCCCGCCCTCCGCCTGGTTCCTCTGAGTGCTCATCGGAGTCGACTTGATGCGATTGTCAATTCGAATAAATTATGTCATGTGTCATCCGGCTCCCCTGTGGGTATAATCCATAGAGAATCATTGTAGTCTTACTTCGCAACCGGTGACCTTGAGGTTGTTGCCGAACGAAATCTCGCGGTTCTGCTTCCCGTATGCACGCACGTTTATTTTTACGCGAGTATGCGAGGGTTGCTTACCTCATGTGCGTCACCGCGCTCCGAGGGGTCGATTTCCGTCGCTAGAGAATCATTGTAGTCTTACTCCGCAACCGGTTATTGCCCTAGAGGTCGGGGGCTGCTACATGGACGGTGCCCGATGTTCCCCCGATTCTAGAAACCAACCGATCTTGGAGCCCGTGATGTACCTCTTATGGCTTGGCGTTCCCGCCCTCCGCCTGGTTCCTCTGAGTGCTCATCGGAGTCGACTTGATGCGATTGTCAATTCGAATAAATTATGTCATGTGTCATCCGGCTCCCCTGTGGGTATAATCCATAGAGAATCATTGTAGTCTTACTTCGCAACCGGTAGGTGACCTTGAGGTTGTTGCCGAACGAAATCTCGCGGTTCTGCTTCCCGTATGCACGCACGTTTATTTTTACGCGAGTATGCGAGGGTTGCTTACCTCATGTGCGTCACCGCGCTCCGAGGGGTCGATTTCCGTCGCTAGAGAATCATTGTAGTCTTACTCCGCAACCGGTTATTGCCCTAGAGGTCGGGGGCTGCTACATGGACGGTGCCCGATGTTCCCCCGATTCTAGAAACCAACCGATCTTGGAGCCCGTGATGTACCTCTTATGGCTTGGCGTTCCCGCCCTCCGCATGGTTCCTCTGAGTGCTCATTGGAGTCGACTTGATGCGATTGTCAATTCGAATAAATTATGTCATGTGTCATCCGGCTCCCCTGTGGGTATAATCCATAGAGAATCATTGTAGTCTTACTTCGCAACCGGTGACCTTGAGGTTGTTGCCGAACAAAATCTCGCGGTTCTGCTTCCCGTATGCACGCACGTTTATTTTTACACGAGTATGCGAGGGTTGCTTACCTCATGTGCGTCACCGCGCTCCGAGGGGTCGATTTCCGTCGCTAGAGAATCATTGTAGTCTTACTCCGCAACCGGTTATTGCCCTAGAGGTCGGGGGCTGCTACATGGACGGTGCCCGATGTTCCCCCGATTCTAGAAACCAACCGATCTTGGAGCCCGTGATGTACCTCTTATGGCTTGGCGTTCCCGCCCTCCGCCTGGTTCCTCTGAGTGCTCATCGGAGTCGACGTGATGCGATTGTCAATTCGAAGAAATTATGTCATGTGTCATCCGGCTCCCCTGTGGGTATAATCCATAGAGAATCATTGTAGTCTTACTTCGCAACCGGTGACCTTGAGGTTGTTGCCGAACGAAATCTCGCGGTTCTGCTTCCCGTATGCACGCACGTTTATTTTTACACGAGTATGCGAGGGTTGCTTACCTCATGTGCGTCACCGCGCTCCGAGCGAGGGGTCGATTTCCGTCGCATTGTCGCAAGCCAGTTCATGTTGAAGTCGCATCGTATCAATCATTCTTACGGTCTTCCCTTTCAACAGATATAATACACTGGATTTCCGTAAACTCAGGGTCACGCTATGGTCCGATTTCGTTCTTGTATACTACGATCTACAATATTCGGGCTCAGCCTTTGGAACCGAGGTGACCTCGATTCGCTTTGACGTATATCGCTAATGACGTTCCGATATAGGCGACAATGCTCAACAGTAGAACCGGGGTCACCTCCGTTCTTACCTCGGAGTAGTACTTTACACTTTCAAGCACATCCAAAACCGCATAGTTCGAACCGATATCAACATCTACTATACAGTACAGCTCGCGCGGCAGACGATCGTTTCGCTCTCAAAAAGGGCCGTACAATATTAATAGTACTTAGCCCTGTACCTTTCCTTCGCGCTCGCCCACCGCCTTGGCTGCAGAAGCATCCACCTCCGGCGCTGGTTCCTCGGGGTTGCCCTCTGCCTCCCGTCCGTGGCACAGTGCGGGCGTTCAAATCGGGGAGGTGACTTAGGTGAGACGGGAGGTGTGGTGGGGGCCGCGGCCCGCAGCTAGCGCGAGGCGCCGCAAGGAGAGGAACATGGGAGCGCCGCCCGGAGGCGCGATTATATAATGGGCGCCGAAACTCGCCTTATACATATCCGACACGCGGGCCGCCAGAGTGACAGGCGTGCAACAAGAACGAGCCGTGGGGGCCACGGGTGTGCCCTAACGTCAGCCAGGCAGTGGTGCGGCGCATGGTTTTTAGCCAGGATTGGCGCGCGGGCGGGGTGGGTGGGTGGGGGGGGGGGGGGGCGCACCTCAACAACGGATGCCCCTAGTAGAGTCGCGAGGTTTCCGGTCTTGCCCGCCATGTCTTTGGCAACGCCTGCAGTCCCGCGTCGGAACGTTTGATTGGTTCTTGCCATTCACGGCAACGCCGCGGGCAGGGTGTCTTGGAGCAGGGCTCGGGGTGGCGGTGGAGGGGGAAGTGGTGATTGTGCACGTCGCGGGATGCTGCGCCGGATACAAGCGCGTCGCGTACCGGCTCGTTGGTGGCGGCGCGCGCTCAGTTGGAGGCAACATTCTCAGTACTTAACGCTGTACATACGCATTGCGACTGCCTTCTGGATACCGATGTCTTGTGCAGTACTTTCGAGTATGTGGTAACCAACACACCGCCTTGTAGCAGTACAACATATTGCCATGTATCATGTAGGTCAGCCAGTCGACTGTATCCCGTAATAATGTGATGTACACGATGTACTAAGTACATGTCACCGGATAAATCCGGAATCATGCTGGTGACCTTTGTCCCTTGACCAGACGCCCGCCGCCAGGCAGCGGCCCACCAGGAGCGGAGGATCCAGGGTGCGGCATGCCCGGCGGCACCAACCCCACATCCACGTGGTGGGCGCTGGTAACCACTAAGACCCGTACCCGGCTGGGTGCGGCAGGGGACTGAGCGGGGTGGCTGGTTGTGGCGGGTCCTTGGATCCTGTGACGACCGTGGAGCCCTACGGGGGGCTTTTTATATGGTACCCGTAGTCATGGCAGCGCCTGCTAGCGCTGCCGGGCAGCAGCCATGTACGGGGGGCTGCTAAAAATATTTCTTGTACGACCTCGGTCTTGCGTCGGCCTCTCCGAGATCCGCCTACGGGTAGGGAAGGGGGTATGTACAACTCGGACGGGGGCAGCCTGCTACTTGCGAGGGTTGTTCGAGATACAATCGTGTTCTCGTACCTCGGTACGACCCGCGACCGACATGCGTAAGATCTGGCGTACCCCCCACCCGTCACTGTGAGATTCAGATGTGACGTAAATGTGCCCTACTGGTGACGAACGACGACATACGGGGACGATACGGGACGGACGAGGGACGTGGATTTCATACCCAGTAGCGACGACTATCGCGCGCGACCTGTAAAGTACTATATGAATTTCTCGTTTCCATAATTTCATCAAATTGATATGCGCACGCGGGCTCGCGTGTCGCCCGCCGACGCGGAGCACCCGGGCTAAGTACAGGCGGATGTACGCACTCATTGCACATCGCCGCACATCGCTGACCGCACATCGCTGACCGCTGACCCCGCGGTGTGCCGCGATGTGCGGCACGACGGGCGGAGATGTGGGCGGATGTAGGTGGTACGGTAGGTGGTAGGCGGTAGGTGGTGTTCGTAGGTGCGCGTTTTAATGCAGCCGCCCTAACTGCTGATGATTGTGTAACGCCCCAGCACGCGCATGAAGTACGGGGTCGCCTCACGGTCACCGCCGCTACCGTTGAATCAAGCGCGGACAGCCGCGCACTCGCATCTGTGTTGCCTGCCGGTGGTGGGTTACATCCACCCCAACTCTCAACCCCCCCCCCCCCCCCCCGCCCGCCCCCCCGCGCGCGGCAGCAGGCATGCCGGCAAAGGGATGGATAGCGAGTGTGTCGAAGGATGGCGTGTACACATGCAAGCACCGCCACGGCATCGTGACGGGTAGTAGTGAAAGGACGGCGCGAGAGCGGCACTTCCTAAAATTCCCGAACTGTAGCCACTCGTTGAAGCGTGCGGCTAAGTTGCGCCGCAAGGCCGCCTTATCACAAGCAGCAGCAGCAGGGGCGGCAGCAGCAGCAGCAGCAACAGCAGCAACAAGCGCGGCAGCAGGAGTAGCTGCAGCCGTCGGAAACGGCCCGCCGGCGCCGGTCTCGGACGACGGCGGCTCGAAGGTGGACGATGTGATGGGCGTGGGGGAGGACCCCGTTGGCGAAGACGGTATGGACATCGACGCGCCTGCGTGGCCGCCGGCGGGCGTCGAACCCGCGATGAGGGCGTGATATGGAAAGGCGATCCCGGCGACTTCTACATGAAGGTCATCGCCAAGAAGTTCCGGGGAGTATGGCACTACGGCGTGATAACCGGCGTCGTTACCGAGTGGGTGTTGGAGGACTACGGCGGGGCGACCCAGTGGCGCGCTGTTTTCGAGGACGGTGACATTGTGGACCTTCTGCGTTCAGAGGTGAGTGGGCCCGGCCTGCGTGCTGGTGGCACCACTCAACTGCGGTTGTATGGAATCACACGCACCCGCCCGGTCGGCGTGGCAGGTTGTGGAGGCTATGGCGGCTGCCCAAGAGCACCCCCCTGTGGATGCGGACGGGGAGGCTCGCTTGGTAACCGTCCATCAAGGCGATGACTTGTCCAGTGAATCACGCACCTTGCCCGGCGTGCGTTCAACACAACCCGGCTGGCGGAGGCCAAGCAGAACACTGGCTGCCATGGCGTGTGCCATGTGCATATGGTCCTGGGCTATGTCAGCATGATCAACCTCTTCCCCCTCGCGCCGTTCCACCTGTTTTTTTTTTGGCTTGGGAAGGGACTTCTGGAGGAAATTTGTCACCGTGCAGGGCCACATTGGATTCCGAGCTATGAAGCAGGAAGACCCGCGCCAGGCTTTAGTCCCGATACCCAGCAACTTTGAACGCGGGTTGCGCCCTTCGTTTGCAGTGTCCAAGAATCGAAAGGTAACCCCCCCCCCCCCCCCCCCCCGGGCGTGGGCGTGGGCGTGGGCGTGGGCGTGGGCGTGACGGCATTCCCCTCCATGACTGCAGGGTCAGGCAAGGTGACGGTGCAGTCCGGCTGGGTCATGGAGGACGGCTTGCACCACATGGAAACGTTTTCCATTCTTAACGCCGGTCCGCTGCTCGAGGAGGCCCGGGTGAAGGCGATCATGACCGAGAAGGAGCTTCGCGTCCCCAGGCGGTGCTTGGGCACATGTACAAGCGCATGCAAGGAGCTGCGTGATTCGGCACGCGGTGGGGGTTGCAGAATGTGGTGACGGAGGAGGACGGCCCCGAGCGCAAGGCGCAGGTGGACGCGCTCACTAGGGAGGGGAGGACTCGATACCCCGCGCGGCGCCAAGGCGCGGCGGCCGGGGCAGCGCGGCGCCAAGGCGCGGCGGCCGGGGCAGCGCGGCGCCAAGGCGCGGCGGCCGGGGCAGCGCGGCGCCAAGGCGCGGCGGCCGGGGCAGCGCGGCGCCAAGACAGCGCATACAGCGGAATCGGCGGAAAGGGATGCATTACAAGCTGTGGACGGCAGCCGCTGAAAACTATCCGGTCATGCCGCAACAACCCCAGCACTGGCTTCTGGATACCTCTGATCTGGCTGACGGCGGCGGGCTGCGGGATGCAGGGCCGCATGACTGAGGTGGCGGTGCTGGTGAGCCCGCAGAGTCTGCATGCGGCGGAGGCGGCGCAGCCGCATAGGCACTAGACAATGCTCTGAAGCGAGCCCCAATTGTCTGCCCAGCGCCTGCCCCAATGTAACGCACCAGCTTGGCAGCAATTGGCAGCTCTTTTGCCCCCCCTCCACCCCACAGACACACTACCAATACCAGTTTCTCATCCCGGCGGGCAGTTGATGCGTATACCCAGGCTTGTGCGTACGCGGTGCGGGGGGGGGGGGGGGGGGATCACTATAGCTAAGCTAGTGATGTGAGATATGAGTGCAGCAACAGATATTGTGCAAGATATAATACGATGGCATGCAAGCGGGTCCCCGCTCTTCCACAATCATTGGCCCTGCTCCCTCTTGCCCCGCCCCCGGTGCCCTTTAGCTGCTCTCAGCATCCCGAGTGGGATGGGCGGGGCAGCGGTTGCTACCGAGTGAGGCGTAGCATCGTTTGCAGTAGCAACGCAGCCTTTCCGGTGTGACGCCGCCTGGATGTAACCCAGCAGTACGCGCAAAGTGCAAGTGCAAGCTGCTGATGGCGGGGATCCCGCGCGGGGGGGGGGGGGGGGGCAGCGGCTGTGGGATAGGCGCGGCAGCGGTTGCTACAGAGTGAGGCGTCGCATTGTTTGCAGTAGCAACGCAGCCTTTCCGGTTGCATAGTGTGACGCAGCCTGGATGTAACCCAGCAGTACGCGCAAAGTGCAAGTGTTACACGTCCGTGTGCCCCACCCAATGACATTGCGCCCGACCTCACTGACGGCATGTCTCGCTCTCCTTCAGCTCCTGGGCCGTCCGCCGCCTCACCCTGCGCACCCTACCAGCCGCGCGTGCCTTCTCGGAAGCCTCACACACGGCGGCGCGAGTCGCGTCGTGGAACGCGTCCCTGACATGGCGGAACTCCGCCCTCTTCGTGGCCGTGGTCGGGCAGGGGACTGCCCGCTGATGGGTCGCCATGCATGGGTACTTGGGGCCGCACAAAGCCGGGGTGCCGTCGCAGCAACACTCCCAGTCCGTCCGTTGGCCGCAGTCCACGCATGACGGGCGTCCGGCCAGGACACGCACATGATAGTGCATGTGGCCGCCTCCCGCCACTGCTCGTAGTGCTCCGGTCAACATGGCGACGAGCAAGTCGGCATGTCCCGCAGGTGGCTGCGGGGCGGGTGGCGCGAGCGCAGCCTCGCTCGCCTCGACAACCCCCTCAGCCCGATCAGTCGCCTCGACCACGGCCTCCTCCGCCTCCTGACGCGGCGCACCAGGCGCATCATCGTCGCCTGGCAGGGCGTCCCCCCCCGCAACGGCGCCGTCGGCGGTGGCCGACGCCGTCGTGGCGGGGTGTTGTGAGGAGGTGGCCCTAGACATAGGTGGGGCCGGCACCGCCATGTGTTGCTCCACATGCGGTGCGGTTCCTGACGCGACAGCTCCGTCGCACCAGTACCGGCGCCGGCACCCCACGCACGCCTGCTGGGCTTACCACCAACCGGCATGTTTCCTTTGGGAGGCGGTTCATCCGCGTCGGAGGTGAGCGGCGGTGCCTGTGTGTGTGTGGATACTGCCCGGCCATTAGGGCTCCCTCCGCCTGTCGCTCCGCCGACCCACGCCGCGGCGTGTGCTGCGCCCCGCATAGTCGCCTCGAATATAATATACATGACGCGGGGACGGGGGGGGGGATTCGTGCGTTTCGTATGTCGGCGGAAAGGCGTGCGAAGCTGCGGCTGGCGAAGGTGGTGGAAGTAAGCGTGGCGGCGTCGGCGGCGTATTACCGTGCGTGCATGCGTGCGCAACCCCGCGGCAGCAAGCGCCGGACTCGGCGTGTGCCAGCGGCAGAGCTGCGAAGCCATGGACACGGTACGGGATGCCAAGTCTGGCTAAGCAACTGCCGAGGCTGGCGGCTTAACCCCCATGTCCGGCGGTTGAGGGACGGAAAGTGCGTAGAAGTTGATCGGGAAAGCGGGCATATAAGCCTGGCTGTGCTAGGTTCCTATTAAGTAATGGCGGTTTGTGCTAAGTAATTCTTAGGGGTAGACCATGCAGCGCAGGTAGGGGGCGGTATAAATGAGGCCGGGCACATATACTGCTCCACGAAACGACACTGTCGCACGTGTAGTTGAATAGACGCCCCCCCCCCCCCCCCCCCCGCCGGGTCGGCCCGCCGGGTCGGCCCGCCGACCCGCCACGGCATGTAATATTTGTCATGCATCGCCGGGGTATGTGTGAGTGGATGCCCCGCCGCCACATCCCCCCCCCCCCCCCCCCCCATTTACACTTGTGCACTCATTAAGTTTGGGCTGGTTTCGGAGCAGTACATGTACGTATGTATATACATACAATGGAACGTAGGACCTGCGCGGAAAGAGGGGGGGCTGGCGGAATGCGTTGGGGGTGCGTAGAGTAGCGTGTTGGTGAGATTCGGGGTGCATCGGACGCCGGATGCCCATCCACCCAGCGTAAAAGACGCCTACGTAATATTCACACTATATATATTCACACGCAAATGTGTGAAAACCGGACATTCCGTGCCGGATGGGTGGGAATACGGCGTCCGATGCAGCCAAAACCCCAGCAACACGCTATTCTGTGCACCGCCAATGCACTCCGCCAGCACCGCCTCATTCTCTGTCGATTTCGAAAACGCCTTCACATTACCCACCGCTAATTGCAATTGCCACCGTGTAATGTTGTCACGATGTGCGCACACAACAACACTTACTACCGGTTCCGACGCGGATGGAGGCGAGGCTTGCGGAGTGCGTTGGGGGTGCGTAGAGTAGCGTGCTGCAAATAATTGGGGTGCATCGGACGCCGGATGCCCACCCACCCGGCGTAAAAGACGCGTAATATTCACACTTTATTAACACACAAATGTGTGAAAACCGGACATTCCGTGCCGGATGGGTGGGAATACGGCGTCCGATGCAGCCAAAACCCCAGCAACACGCTATTCTGTGCACCGCCAATGCACTCCGCCAGCACCGCCACATTCTCTGTCGATTTCGAAAACGCCTTCACATTGTCCACCGCTAATTGCAATTGCCACCGTGTAATGTTGTCACGATGTGCGCACACAACAACACTTACTACCGGTTCCGACGCGGATGGAGGCGAGGCTTGCGGAGTGCGTTGGGGGTGCGTAGAGTAGCGTGCTGCAAATAATTGGGGTGCATCGGACGCCGGATGCCCATCCACCCGGCGTAAAAGACGCGTAATATTCACACTGCTTTATTAACACACAAATGTGTGAAAACCGGACATTCCGTGCCGGATGGGTGGGAATACGGCGTCCGATGCAGCCAAAACCCCAGCAACACGCTATTATGTGCACCGCCAATGCACTCCGCCAGCACCGCCTCATTCTTTGTCGATTTCGAAAACGCCTTCACATTATCCACCGCTAATAATTGCAATTGCCACCGTGTAATGTTGTCACGATGTGCGCACACAACAACACTTACTACCGGTTCCGACGCGGATGGAGGCGAGGCTTGCGGAGTGCACTTGCGGTGCACAGACTAGCGGGAGACTAGACCCATTGTCGCTTATTTACAAGCACGGGCGGTGCTGCCAGACCTGATCGTCTACGGCCGATATAATATTCACACTATATTAACATCGGTGCACACCGCCGCACACCGCCGCACACCGCCGCACACCGCCGCACACCGTTGCGCGCGCACATTCGTCGCACACATTATCCCGGATTCACTCGCCGTATCCATTACGCCGTGCTACTTCAACAATAAACATTGCGAAATTACACCGACACAATGCCGCACCGACTAGCTCTATCTTGACAATACGTGCATATAAATAGTAGTGGCGCGCTGCTCCTCGCCTCCGATGTGTCGTTGACTGCTGCGGAAGGCGGTCATCAACTGGGTGTTAGTTTCTCCACCTCGGCCGCCCCCCCCCCCCCCCCCCCCCCTTCACCGCTTACAGCCACATTCCCCGATGGCAGCTGTCGCGAATATTGTAATTCAATCATTCTTCGGCAAACCGCTGCCTGCCCCCGCCCTCCCCCTCGCGAATATTTATGTAACGTGAGCACTCTTTGGCAAAACATGGCAGCCAAACCGCCCATCTGATGACCTTTGATCGGACGGCTGGCAGGCCCGTTCAGCAGTACTAGCTATAATGTACACAAAATTCCCAAGTGTTACCAAATACGTACGGCTGCGATTTGCGCTCCCATGTACTAATAGTCGTAGTTATCCACAGGACGACTAGGGTTCGTACTAGATACCCGGTACCGGCGTCATAAATATATCGCGTACTACCCGGTACCACCCGGTACTACCCGGTACCACACGGACAACCTTGTACCTTGTACGTCAGTGCCATGTACGCTTCACCGGGCCTGGTACGACTACCAGAATGATGACAAAAAGGATTTATCGCCCGCCGGCAATAACGCCGGATGTACTCGCACGTAACTGGATGGACGTGCCGCCACCAGCAGCAGCCTTCACGGATAAATAATAGTCGCTAGTAGTAGTGCTTCGTCACCTGTATGTCACATCTGAATCTCACAGTGCGTGTGTGTTCCACCTGTGAATCCCTCGAATCCCGGCCTAGTACAGCGGAGTGTTCGGCGGCGCCCTGCGGCCGACCCGTTCGGAACATCCGGGAAACCCTCAGCCGTCCCGTGAGAACGGGCGAGGGCGGCGAGCGCGAGGAGACAGGAGCCCGGCACTTTAAGGCGGGGCGGGCGTTCGGGGGCGGAGAGGATGGGCATGGCAGCGACTCAGGGGCCAGGAAACGGGAGCCGGAGTGCCCTGAGGGAGTCGCAGCCATGCAGCGGGAGGAGTCAGCTGGCGGTCAGCTCGGTCTGACCCTAGACGGACGGCTACAACGACGAGGCGCGCTGCGGAGGCGAGCGGCGCGCAGGCGAGTAAGCCCGGCGTGCCGACCACGGCGCGACGACACGCGGACGGGGGGGGGCGGGGGGGGGGGGGGGGGGGGGGGGGCTTTCCCCTCCAAACCCCATTAAGGATCCTACCGCAAGAGCTCAGGCGGGGGAGATTGAGGCAGCATCGGCGGACCGCGGCCGAGAC
This sequence comes from Tetraselmis striata, assembly GCA_006384855.1. NCBI lineage: Eukaryota > Viridiplantae > Chlorophyta > Chlorodendrophyceae > Chlorodendrales > Chlorodendraceae > Tetraselmis > Tetraselmis striata. Next base: position 19,932 of record VCJN01001200.1, on the reverse strand, counting down.
CGGCGGACCGCCACAGCCGGCGTGGTGGGGCGATCAGCACCGCAACCTACGGGATATTTTCAGCGATGGCGGTAGGTGGAGCCAAGACGCACGACGGCCGAAGATTGCGCGGTGCCGGTGCATTACCAATGTATGGGAAAACCTTTTCAGGGGTGGGGCGAGTACTGCATTCGTAATCCCCGTATGGCCAATTAGCGGTAGTCGCTCGTACTGGCGACTACCCGTAGTTATCCGAAAACAACACAGCTAATGATCACGTGATGGAAGGAGGCGGGGCTTGGAAACGAAAGAGGATAGCCAGAAGACTGAGTTGTAATTACGCTATATGTGTTCCCTACTATGGTTTGAAGGGAACACATATAGCGCAATGAATCGGCCAGCTCTTGTCTGCGTGGCGCCGCCGTTTCTCCTTGCTCATCAACATGGCACATGCACACAACGTTCTTGGCGGGGTCGCGGCCGCGCGCGCGGCACGTGATGGTGCTCCTGCGCCTGCGTCGCGTCGCTCGTCGGCATGTGTTGCTATGACCCGGGTCATTGGATGCAAGCGTCCTCGCCGCGGCTGATGGCCTACCCCGGGGGGATGGTCCCTTTGGTTCCTAGCAGCTTGGCGACTTCGTGGTTCCCTTGGCTCTCCCTTGGTTCTTGGCTCCCTGGCCTCGTGCTCGATCTTGGTTTCGGGCTTATGTCTCTCTTTTGCTGGCAACCTTTCATAGTTGCTGTTAGTTCGGTTTGTAGTGCACATGTGTCAAAGCCATGATGCTAAAAATTAAACTATGGTTAGAGTCTTAGAGATGGCACGCCCTAAGAGCAACTCAGTCGAGGCGGTGGAGAGCAGCAAACTAGCACGTTGTAATCAATTTCAATTTCCCTTGACCAAACCTGGAACCGAGGTCAACATGCCTTAAGTTTTTTAATCTTGAGCATGCCGCGTCCACCTGGCGCGAATTGCCTGCCTAGCCGCAAATTGCGGTCAACCTAAAAAATATTTTACCTTGACCAAGCCACATCTGCCCAGCCCTGAAAAGCGGTCATAGCAGACAACCATAAACTCTATCCTTGAGTATGCCACATGTGTGCGCAGCCTTGTCAAGCCGGCGACTCTCAAAGTAAAGATATTATTAAACAACGTTGGACCAAACTGCGCATACAAGTCTCCTCTACCACATAATACCTCCCCCTTCCCCCCCCCCCCCCCCCCCCCAACTACGCCATTGCCTCTGATAATAGTATGGCCGAGGGTGCCACCGACTCCATTTCATGCAACGCGCCCGACGCAAGTCTCGCCCTGCCGTCGAATACGGCCTTCAACACTCGCGGTCTAAGCCGCAAAAGCCTCGACCGAAGAATTACATCCCACCCAAGATCCGCCCACGAGTAAATTTTGGGGGACGGGGGGACCACGCCCCCCCCCCCCCCCCCCCCCCCGCCCCCCGCCACACGCCCCAACGGCAGCTGTCGAGAATTGTAATTTAAACATTCTTCGGCAAAGCGCTGTCTGTCCCCCGCCCCCCCCCCCCCTCGCGAATATTTATTTAACATGAGCACTCTTTGGCAAAACATGGCAGCCAAACCGCCCGTCTGATGACCTTTGATCGGACGGCGGGCAGGCCCCTAGCCGAATAGTACGGCTGAGATTCGCGCTCCCATGTACTACTAGTCATAGTTATCCACAGGAGGATTCGTCATTGCGCCCGGGTTCGTACTACAGTAGATACCCGGTACCGGCTGAATAAAAATATCGCGTACTACCCGGTACTGCACGGACAACCTCGTACCTTATACGTCTGTGCCATGTAACGCGTCACCGTGCTAGTACGACTACCACAAATGATTACAAAACGGGTTTATCGCCCGCCGGCAATACCGCCGGATGTAATCGGACGTAACTGGATGGACATGCCGCCACCAGCAGCAGCCTTCACGGATAAATAATAGTCGCTAGTAGTATTGCTTCGTCACCCGTATGTCACATCTCATTCTCACAGTGAAACGCGCGCACGCCCCCCCGCTTGATCCTCGCGGAGGCGGACCCCGCCTGTCCCGATGGCACCATTGGCCCCATGGTGTGTTGCAATTCAAACTGTTGCATCCCCAAGCTCCTTCGCGGCGAGTTCTCGACCGGGCATGACACTCCCTCACCTCCGCCTCCGACCCCTTCCCCCCCTCCCACCACCCCCCCCCCAACCTCCACACCCTCCGGTAACGGCCTTGACTTCGCGACCGCAGTGGCTTTGACTCGGCGTGCCATCGACGGCAACGGCCAAAAGGCATCCCGGGACGAGCTGGCGAAGAGGGTCAACCGGTGCTTCAAGCCTAGCGAGATGAAATCGTGCCCTTGCTGTCACCGCCGACTACGAATATGTGAGCACAAACGTCGAGGGTGGTGACAACTAGCAGCATGCGCAGGAGTGGTGGTGGTTGACTCAAAGCGGCAACTCCGTCCGGGTGGAACCCGCCGCCCATGCCAAACCTGCCGATTGTAGCGCGACCTAACCTGTGACCTCATTTCCAGCCACTACTTTTCACCTACAAAACGATGGTCCGTCCGAACCGCGTTACCGTGCCCACTATATATTGACCTCGCCTCTAGCGCACGATTGCGGACCCGCCGGCGATAGCTTTGACCGATAGACTGTAGACCGCCCCCCGCCGACAACGCTTCGGATGCGGTCTCCAGCGCGACCCATCATGTCCCCCGACTAGAGTTATACCGGCGTATGCGTTAATTGTCTGACAGTTGACCTGCCTCCCGGCAGGTGTGCGAAGAGGCATGGATTTTCCTTCTCAAGGTCGGGTTTCTGCGGCTCCGCACGATCATGGCGGAGGTGGATGGCGTAGTCAACTCAGGCTGCTCGCGCATCGCGCCCCTCGTGTACCACATTGCGTCGCGCATAGCCACGCGTGCTTGGCTGAAAGACTACTTCGACACCAAGCAAATTGAAATTGAAATTGAAATTGAAATTGAAATTGAAATTGAAATTGAAATTGAAATTGAAATTGAAATTGAAATTGAAATTGAAATTGAAATTGAAATTGAAATTGAAATTGAAATTGAAATTGAAATTGAAATTGAAATTGAAATTGAAATTGAAATTGAAATTGAAATTGAAATTGAAATTGAAATTGAAATTGAAATTGAAATTGAAAGTGAAATTGAAAGTGAAAGTGAAATTGAAATTGAAATTGAAATTGATTACAACTGCTAGTATGTTGCGTCCACTTGCCCAGACTGAGTTGTTCTTAGGACCTGCTATCTCTGACCATGGTAGGGAACACTAGGTGTAATTACAACTCAACCTAACGGCCTTCCTCCAGTGTGTCCAAGCCCCTCCTCCTTCCTGCGGGCTGAAGCTAGGACAGCAACGCCCCCCTGCTGTCCCTACCTAAGTCAGGCATGTCCCATCCAGAGCTCAGCATGGAAGCTTAGGCAGCCGAAGCGTCCCGCTTGCAGCTACCAAGGTGAGATGGGGGAAGGGGGCTGACCGGAATAGCTATGTGGTGCTCAGTATTTCTCCACCGCTGAGCGGGCTAGTATGATTGGTGGGGCTGCGGTGCCCTCCGACATGTATTTGGGTAGGTGTTGTTTGTGGTGGTTGTGGGAATCGGCGGTGTGTGTTCCGTGTGTGTGTGGTGAATCTCCGGGTGTGTGTTGGTGTATGAGCTACACCGGGCACATGGTTAGTGGTGAGCGGTGTTCTTGAGTCAGCTGGCTTGGTTGTTGCTGCAGCGGCTCGCTCAACAGCTTACCGGTTCGAGCTGTTGGATGGGTGGGCTGCATCATCGTCTGTTAGTCACTCGTTGTCTGAGCTGCGGGTGCCAAAGAGGCGTGGCTTGCTCCTGCTGCGGCTGCGGGTGGCGCCGTCCGAGCGGCTGCGGCCCCGGGGCTGCTTCTTATTAAGTTTGGCTGTTGTGGTTGCCTTGCCCTTGCCTGCTGGGGTGGGCTGGCTGGGGTGACGTTCCAGCTGGATGGAGAGGCGCTTTGGGTTGCGCAGCTGGTGTGACTCCGCGCTGTGAGGCTGGCCAGGTTGGCGGCTATTGCGGGTTGGCTGGCAGGAGAGGACTGTGAAAGCAGCTATGTGGCTGCGGTGGTGAGGTGGTGTAGTTCTGCCGGTCTCTCTGTGGTGCCATTGGGTGTGCTCTCCCGGAATGTGCGGTGCTATGTTGAGCGCTGGGCGGGGAATCGAGGGATATGTCAGCCGAACCTGGTGTTTCTGCTGCCGCACCCTGGGTGGTGTCCACCTCCATGGCGCTGTCGTTCTCCTCGTAGTTGATTTCCAGCTCCTCCTCGTCGTCCGCCTGTGCTCCAGGCATGGCAGTTGCCGCTGGGGCTGTAGCTGTAGGTGGAGGGGCTGGGTGGGCTGCTCCGGGGGCGCGCTTTGTTGTTGCTCCGCGCTGGTCGATGGCTGCCACTGCGTCTGCGACCGCTCCGCGCCTCGGTGGTACGTGCTCGAACCCTGGGGGGGGGGGGGGGGGGGGGGGCGTCGCGGACCCGGGGTGCGATCTGGGTTGCTAGGGTCGCTGGAAGTGGCAGTTGGTTTGGGTCTGCTGGTGGTGGGGCTGGCGATGTGTCGGCAGAGCGCCTCTCGGTTGGTGCCGGGGCTGGCGCGGGCCTTGATCTTCCCGCACGCTGTCGACACTGTCTTGCGCCACTGGTCTGTTCTGTCAGTGTTGCGGGTGCCGCCGATGATGCTGTGGTGGTGGGTGGCCAGCTACAGGGTGAGGGTGTAGATTGGGCGTCCGGTGGACGATCGCAGGGCGAGTGACGCTAAGGCGGTCTTCCGGGCCTTCGTTCGCAGGCCTATCGCTGCGCGTCAGATCTGGTTATGACCAGTGTTGCCTCCCAGTTCTCCCGCCTCCCGGATCGTATGGCTGAAGGGGTGGATGAGCAGCTCCGAGGGGTCGAACTCGGACTCGGTGAGGTAGATGACGATGTTGCGGAGGCGTATCGCCCGCAGTAGCGCGACAGGGGAGGTGAGGGCCACTGCCAGGCGCAGGGTGTCTGCGAACTCCTCGTCTTCTTTGCCGAGGGAGATGGCGCAAAGGTTGTCGTCTCCCACGCGCATCAGTGTCGGCTCGGTGTGGTGGAGGTACATCTCGACGCCGGCAACTGTCACGGTGACCGGCAGCCTCTTCGCGTGTTGCAGCTCCGGAGGTGTGTTGATGCGCGGGCTGATGGTAGCTGCGATGGCCTCCGCCAGCTGCTCCATCGTCGGCAGCTCCAGGTTGGCCGGGGGGCCGGTGCAGATCGCTATGATGGCCGTCAGTGCGCATCGGAAGAACTGTTTGGATATCGCCGGGGGCAGTACTCCTGGGAGTGGGGTGGTTGGCTGGTCCTCTCGGTCCTGGCTGTGTTCTACTGTGACTTGGATCACTACTCGGCCCTGCGACTGGTCGCCAAACGGCAGCGCCAGTACTGCGTCGCGGCACACGTCCTGGAGTAGGCACGCCGCTTCAGCATCGAGGAGTTCGAGGCGCACCGAGTCGGCTGAGGCGGGCTTTCCATACCTCGCGGACCTCCATGAGGGCCAGTAGTGTGCGGGTCGGGGGGCAGATGACGGCGTCGTCCGCGTCTGTGTTGGCCTCGTACTCGGCCCAGGCTCTCACTCCAGCGAGTGCCAGGACGTCTGCTGGTGTCGCCGCCAGTTGGTATGTCGTCGCTTCGCTCGGTTGGTGTTGGTCGTATGCTGGGAGAACATAACGTAAATAAACCTCCGCCAGGCGCAGCAACATGCCGGCCTCCGTGATTCCTCTGAACGCGGGGGAGCAAAGCCGCACCTGATGTACCAGCCCCTCGATGTCGTCGAGGTGTGGAGCTCCGAGCATGCGGGTGGAGAAGCGGCGGCCCTGGCGGTCGAGGATCGCTGTGCCCTCTCATGTCCAGTGGGTATGTAGAATGCTCACGTCTGTTTATCTGCGAGCCAGTCGTAGGATGACGGACCCGGTGGTGGTGGGGAGCCTAATGCCGCTTGGTGCCACCTAGTGGGGTCGGCGGCGGTGGGTTTGGGGGGACGGCGAGTCACTACTCTGACGTCTGCTGGTAGTATTTGAACTCCGATTTTGTGGCTGACGGTGTGGATCAGGTTCGTCACAGTCCGGCCGCGCGACTCCTCGTCCATAGCTTGGTGCTGGGCCACCAGATTGCCGAACAGTAGGGCAACATGGGGGGCATCGTCCGTGCCGGCGGGGAGGCCGGTGAGAAGTAGGTGGGGTGGGCGTTGTAGCACGCGTATGTGGCGGCGGGTTGCTTGTGGGAGTTGGGTGCCTGCGAATTTTTTTTGCAGTGACGACCGTGCGGATCGCTGTCTGTTGCACTTTGCCGCCTCGTAGCGCGGCCAAAAAGGTGCCGGCCCCGGCGTAATGTTGCTCCTCAGATCTGTCTGTGTCCATGCTGGCTGCGGTGGTGTCCTCCTTGAGGGCCTGCTCTTCACCCCACAGTGGGCGCAAGCCGGCAGTTGGCCTGGTGGTCGGTGGGTCGTCCGGCCGTCGGACGGTCCGCCGTTTCACAGGAGGATCACGCTACCAGTACCAGCAGCCGCGCCGGCTCGCCCGGATTTAGTACATACGCAGTACCTCGCCCAGGGGCCGGCTGGAAAGTGAGAAGTGACACCAAGCACGGCAGAACCGAGAAGATCCCCAACCCTTCGTCGGACATGGAGGAGTGGCATCTTCCAGCTTGGGCGAACAAAGCCAAGCAAGGTCTACAAAACGTAAATGGACGACGACACCTACTGGCGTACAGGTAGGCCACCCTCGTTTCGTGTGCACCTGTTTGAATCGAGGTGACCTCGAGTTCGATATGTTGGACTCCCGCACGGAAATAACATAACTGGACGATACTATGGCTATTACGGACGATAAAGAAAACCGGGGTCACCTTGGCTCTGGGATGATAGACCGTTCTCGGAGGGAAATAGTGCTAGTTAATCATAATATGTACATGCGACAGAATTGAGGTGACCTCGAGTCCGGGTCACAACGTACGGTTGACAACATTACTTCGGTGACATTGTGTTTGTTACACAGCTTTACCATAACTGAGGTGACCTCGAGTCCTTAACGTTGGGACACGCGATACCAACGCGACCACGCGTGTTTGTACCCACTCGTGGTTGTATAGTCGTGCTACCCCTCATCCACGCCGGTAAGTACTCAACTGTGGAATCGAGGTCACCCCCGCTCTAGTGTGCCCCCGCCGGTTGGGCTGACTTGTAGCGCCTCCACTCATTCCATATCGACTGTCATGTAGGCACACCCACGAGCGCGTGGACCAAGTCTTCAGCAAATTCTCGCGGCGGCTCGGGGGGCACTCCGCTAAGACCCTCCCAAAGCTCTTCCGGGAGCTGAGGCGGGCGTCCACTCCAGTGTGCAACTTTGAGATTCTCGAAGGTGTCATCGACTGGAAGGAGTTTCTCGGTGGCGCTCTCCCTACGAAGGGCTAGGTCCTCCGCATCTCACATGCCTACCAATTCTCAGTGAGGAAGCCCGAGAAGCCCATCGACCATGCCGTCCAGGCGGAGATCTTAATGTACTAGTGGTCAGACACGGATGTCCACGGCCCGGAGCATGCGTCCGGGTCCGGTCCACGCGGCGGGCTCGGCGAATCGCGCCATGCCCGCCCCGTAGACCTGACGAACGGCGACAACCGGCCCGACCAGCGGCGGCCGGTCGGCCGGCCGACCGGTACCCGTACCGGTACAGGTAGTCAGCAGGCAAGCGAGACGGTTATTTTGGCCTGCGCGGAATTATGACGGAATCTATACCAAATGCATTTTAGATCTATCTAATAAGATATGCGAAATCTTTCCGAAAGTCGGCGACAGACTCACGCACGCACCGACTCACCTCGTAATTAATATGGTAGGATTAGATATTCAATGCAATATCTAGATTAGACCCCATTATTGGACGGGCGGCGGTTTGACAACTGTAGCCTGCCTCTCTGGGGGCCAGGCTTTGTGGGACTGTGGGAGGCCGCTGGCGCAGACGATGCGGTGGATATGTTTGAGGGCACGGGACCGGGCTGCATGGGCGCCGCCGTGCAGCCAGGCACTTCAGCCGCCCCCGCCAATTGGGCGGCATGCGCAGTGGCGCTGGAGAAGTACTATCAAGGAACATGCACACTGGAGCCTCAGCCGACGTGGAAGCGCGAATATGAAATGGCGGGGCTCGATCTCAATGACATCAAGTGACCCCCCCCCCCTCCCCCGGCCCCATGCCGCCCTCTACCCCCCTACATAGATGGAATCGGAACGCAAGACTCTTAACGCAGCATGTTGGTATATACTCAAAAACTTCCTACTACCATGTGAACCGCCTATTTACTACATACTATGTTGCGCGTTGCTACCATGTTGCGCGCTGGCGCCCCGCTGCCCCGGCCGCGCTGGGAAAGGAAATGCGGTTTATGAAATCGACGGACAAGAGTCGATTTCACTCTTATCTGCGGTCGTGATTTATTTTTTAGAATATTGTTTATCATTAATGAAGTTGTTGGCTGCACTACCCCGCAGGTACAACATGTATCACCACTGCAAGATAGGGGAGGGGACATCATTCCTGGCTACGACCTTTGTATCGTACACCAAGACACAAGGACGGAAGCGCAACTACTTGATAAAGGCACCCCCTTCCCCCCACGCCTGACTCCAAACTGCCTACATAATGTCGCTCTGATGAGTTCTGGCATGCACCCACATGCAGGTTGTGCACGAGAAGCCCGAGGCACGGAGGCGTGTGGTGTTCAAGCACACATCAGTGGGTACCCACTGAGCAGTGGGTGCCCACTAATGAGTATGGCAAGCATGCCATACTACGAGACAGGTGTGCCGAGGTGGAGCAGCATGACAACCACGTGTATGTTTGGGAAGTGCAATCTGTACTTCCTGGAGGTGACCCACACCGCCATCCCTTCGGTGCCGGACCTCACCCTCGCTGTGTGCTGACTGCACGCATCAGCTGAGCGCATCGCCCCCCCCCCCCCCCCTCCCTTCCCCCCCCACCCACACACACATACCTCGGCACTGGTGTGTGGCAGAGCAAGGCGCCCCTTCAGCCAAAACATTCGCAAGGGGCATGACGCCTTCCCTGTCGCGCTGAAGCACATCGAGGAGAAACTATGCTGCTTCTATGCAACCGATCCGGACATAGTGACAGACCATCACTTATCACGGTTTGGCATGTCCTCACAGAATGTGGGGCAGTATGTGTGGTGCACATATAACACAATGACCCTGGACTACTAGCTGAATTTCCGTATAGTTGGTAAATGTAATCGACGATCAAAGTTGTGCTACCCAGCAATTCCGCGCAGCGCCCCGGGGCCGCTGCCCTCGTTCGCACGCAACGCCCAAAACCTAGCCCCCTTGGCCATCTGCATCGACGGCGGTTTTGAACAGCCCATGCTGCCAGTCTGCCGGGCACGTGGGACTGCAAAGGGAGGTGACACAGTTGGTACGTGCACATGGATAAGGCTTGTCAGACTGTTACACAATGCTAAAATTACAGCACTTTTGCGTGCTGCTACTCGCTACTTTACTCGCAATGGACCACTGCAGAACGTTGTCGAGCGTAGACCAATGCAGGCGGGCCGCAGCGTAGTCGTAGTCGTCATTGTAGAACGGCGGGAGGGGGGGGGGGTCGGGCAAGCCAGCAGGAGGCGTCACAAGATCGCCTCGTTTGTACGTAGGCACATATGGTCGCTAGTTCTAGGCTGTGTCTACAGCCCGCCAAATTATTTTGAAGCTCAGTGTGTGCTCTTGGGGGGGCAGCCAAGCCTTGGACCACGCGCGGCTCACAGTCCTTCGAGGGAGCCATTCCTTTAGGGCGCCAACTACTACCGGGCAGCTGTTAGCGTCCTTTTCCCGAATGTTCGCCCACACGTCCTCTGGTAGGTCGTCCGAGGGGCAGTGCAGCACCTCGCCGGGTACGGGCGCCGCGGGGGCTAACGTTTCTCCGACCGACTCCTCGGCTTCGGGTCCGGGGGCTGCCCGTTTTGCCACGGGCTGTGGCTTCACGTCCGGGGCTACATCCATCGCGCGCAGTTGGGTTATACTTGTGTTGTTCTGACCTACATACCCCACCGTCGTCAGCCCTGACGTAGCCAACCGTTTGTCTCACTGTTTGGGCTTGTGCAGACGCGTATTTACCGTCGAATTGAAAGCTCAATATGCCAGATACGCGACCCATTCCCCGTCAAGGGGTACCTACGGCCGAATTAAGATTCTGTAGAAAATGTGTGTCAAATGTGTCCTCATGTAAACGTTAAACACGGTCGCCATACGGGATACTACGCTATGGCTACGCACCAAGCCGGAGTGCGCTATATTAATCACAGCGGAGCGCGATGAGAATAAGTCGTCGAAGCGCGGCGCCGGACTTATTAGTTTTTTTGCACCTACCTGACGCACATTCGCACACCCGCCAGACAATACCGTAGCTGCTCGCCCCCCAGCACCCTCTATCATGGCCACCCACGCCAAGCTAATTCGAGGCACCCCCTACGGCAAAGCTGTGAGGCGTGGAGGCATGTCGGACCATACCACTCGGTGCTCTGTGCAACACGGGCCGCATCGTTGAGAAGGTGCGGTAGGCACTGTTCCGCTTTCATGCGACCAACAGCCATATCCACGTTCACCCAGAGCAACCTGAGGGCGAGGACGCGTTCAGCTATGCTTTTGCGGACATACTGAACAACTGCGTTGGGCGGAAGCAGTATAACTAAGCCGGGAAGAAGCGCCCGCTTGAGGCAGGTTTTTAAGTTTCCGGCTCGGGTGTCGTCACGCTATATTTTACCTCGTGCGTACCCGACGCGACGCGTGCCCAGATCTTGAGCCCGGCACTACCCGAGGCGGCGCCACCCTCCCCCCCTCAACCCCCCTCCGCAGGATGTGACATGGACATTGTCGTTAAGAACGCCTCCGTCGACGGTCCATCCCAAACTCTCACGAGCCGGGGGCTGAAGTCTACCATGAAAGGGACAATGAGTCGGCGGGTGGCTGACACTACTGCGTAGATGATTTGAATTTCACAGACGTTGACCGCGATGTGCCGCGTTTTTTGCTGTTCCTGCAAACCAAGGACTGCAAGGCGGTGCCGTCGGGTGTCTTTGACGAATGCTGGCCGCGCGACACTCGGACGGGGATCCCTTACCCTCTGAACAAGACACCGAGGTTTCCCATCGCCCCGCCCCCGTACATCATCGAGCGGATCTGCTACGCTACCTTCACCAACCGTGTCGTCTACACAGCCGCAAACCACATCTACGCCAAGGAGACCGTAGTCGCCGCTTTCCGAGAGTATACCCCCTCCCCCTTCCTCCCAACCCAACTGCGACCATCCTTGTGGGTTGTGCTGACGGCGCACCTTGTGATGTACATGAAGCAGGGGAACGTGAGGAACTACCTCGCTCGGTACTACTTCCAGGATGAGGGCAAGGACGGCCAGGTAGGTAGGAAGAAGGGACCATTGCCGAGCGAGGACCGACTCACGAATGAAGGCCCTCGACCTTGGAGAGGCCTGGCAGCAGAGCGAGCTGGGGAGGTATTACCAAGCCGGCAAGTGCCCCCCTTCCAACGTGATGTTCAAGGGCGAAGAGAAGGTCTGCGTCCGAGATGACGCCGCACTCGGAAGCCGCAAGTGAGTCGCATTTGTTTTCGCACTTGTTCGATTACACAACCACCGCTGCGACAAGCAATCAGCACGCATACCGACTCTCGGATTAGGCCAGAGAGACGAAAACACATAGAGACCAAGATATATTGAGCTTGATTCAATTGTACCATATTTCAATTTCAATACTGAAGATGCTAAAAGACAAGCTAGTAGTGCACTCGAAAAAACATGTTGCCCTTGGGAATACGGCGACTTAGTCTACTTGATTACGGAGGGCATGAACATCAAGTCTTAACAGCGTGCAACGCTTCGCGATTGTCAAGTCGACACGTAGCGAGCCGTACATAAGATCGGCGACTGCGGCTGGATGCTCAAACGACCGGCGTCCTCCCTACCCGCATGCGACTACACCAAGTCTTCCACAAGGACAAGCTGCGACCCGCTTCATCGTCACGGCAAGTGCGGAAGCGACCTTTGCATATCGACGACGAGACTTTGCTAGGCGCCGTACAGTGGGGGCACGAGGAAGCACAATGTCTAAGATTGTCCACTCAATTACACACGTCCGCCTGGAGACACATGGCCGGGCAAAAAAGGCGATGTCTCCAATTCTAGTACGTTTTTTGCAACAGACTAATGACCACGAGCCCGAATGGACCTTGTATCACGACGTTTCTAGACTTGCCGATCAAGCTGGATAACTTCTTCCGCACCACTGCCGCGAAATGGCGTGAGTTGTCTTATTCGTCTACGCACTGCAAGCGCTGGGCAACGCGCTGACAATACTCGCCGCGTGTCTATGGCTACGTAATTACGTTAGTAGCTGCTTTGTCGCAATACTATAGCACGAATAACTGGTTACTGGGAATTTGTTAATCAAACAAGCAAGGGGTCGAGCATGGTAGTGTTACATAGCCGTTGAATCGTGTATAGTGACTAATAATGATACTTACTACTTTTTTAGGCAATTTGGGATTTTCTCGGCAATGGGTCCCGCGGCGGGGTGTTACACGTACGGTGGCGTACGCGTACGCGTACGAGTACTTTGGCAGGGCTGTGGTTCGTTGCCCGCCGCATGCGCCGAGTTTTTTGAGACTGCGCGCTACGCTAACTAGGACTTCAATTTTCCTATAACGTATGATTACTCCTTTGATGATTTGTGGCGCTCCGGCAAGCCGAACCATTAGCAAATATAAAGTGACGACCGTGCATTTTTGTTTATTGTTACAACAAAAAATGTGTGACGGCAAAAGCAGTGCCAAACACTGGGCAATTACTCATCATCATCAACAACGTGTGATGTCGTCAAGCTTAGCGTTCTGCTTCTCTAGCAGTGCTGCCCTATTCAGCTTGTCATGGATCTGTTTTTTTTGGCCTCAGAACCATGTTCTAAAATCCCAATGCAAGAGTTCTGGCACCCTACAGCTACTGTCATGAGTAGGAGTACATTGTTGCGCAACGATGGACACCTACAAGCACAGATGGATATAATTACATTAGCTAGCTGCAGAAGGCGATATCAGAAAATCACCAGAAAAGGACAATCGGAAAGGTCCTCTACAACAAGATGGACACCTTGTATAGAGTACTGCAACCCCTCAGAGTGTGCGCCGCCCGCCGTACAATCAATTAGAATGCCGAGGGGCAGTAGCAAAATGTAGCTGCCGAGTCACACTTTCAACGAATGAATCGTAGTTACTACCTTAGCATCAGTCGCTGAATCTCTGGCACTACCAGCACCTGCCGCAGTGCGTTACATAACTAAGGATTGCCAGTGGCGCTAAGCTACCAGTGCAAAATCTGGCGGCATCGAGAGGTCCATTAAACGAAGGCCTCTTCCTCACCAGCACCTTTGCTGCCACGCGTCGGCGCCCGCCGCGAGGCAGCAGCCCACCAGGAGCGGAGGATCATGTGTGTTGCAGGCCCGGCGGCACCAACCTCACTTCTATACGCCGGGCGCAGATAGCTGTAGGATCCGTGCCCGGCTGGATGCGGTAGGGTGCTGAGCGGGGTGGCCAGTTGCCGCTGATATCCTAGGATGGTGCGACGACCGGGGAGCCCCACGGAGGCTTCTCAGATAATACTCGGAGTCCCGGTAGCGCTTGCTGGCGCCGCAGGGCGGCTGCCCTGTACGGGGGCTGACATAAACAATTCATCCTCTCAAGTCAGCCTCTCCGACATCCGCCTACGTGCGTGTGGGGAGGGGGGCTGTATGGCTCGGATGGAGGGAGCAGTCTACTTGCGAGGGATGGTATCGTGTTCTCGTACTTCGATGCGACCCGCCCAGTATGGGGGGCGTAAGTTGCAGCACTCGGCGCAGCCTTGCATGGTGATGGCTGTAATAAATCCAACCGCGCACGGGGCCCAGGAAGCCGTCCTTAGGCGGTGATCTAGGAGTGGGCGAGTGGCTGCCGCGCTTCGGGCGATCCGGCACCAGTGCATTGCACAATATCAACGAGCATACAGCCAGCGGTATAGGGTTGTGTTTCCCCGCCACCCGAGCCGTCGGAGGACATCGCTGGCAGCATGTCATGGAGAGGCTGATGATCTCAGTAGTGGAACGGCTGAGCGGCCTAGCCGCGGCCGGTGAACCGCAGCGCTGGAGCAGGCTGTGACTTCCGGGGGCACAATAAACGGCGCGGACACGTGTTCATACGGCGGCCACGTGTGTGCAGCGGGCTAGCGCACACAGGCTGGCGCCTCTGTAAGCAGCATCAGATAATGGATTGCAAGTCACGCATCAGATAGCCTTGAGGGGCGGGGGGGCGGGGGGGGGGGGGGTTCGGTTCTGTTCTAGCATACCACATCCATGCACCTCTTATCTATTGATACTGAAGTGCCAACAGTAGTGCGGGTGACTCAAACCATGGGGCAATCACGACTATCTTCTTTTAACAATCCGTTCCTCCCTATACTATTAATCAATCCTGGCGCCCTATGTCGCGCCCAAATATCATCGTGCGCATCCAGTCAAATGCAACCAGTGCGCGAGTTCGCATGCTGTACTGCGCAGACCAGTAGTACCCGCTCCACAGCAGGTTCGCGCCATAGCCTCCGAGAGGACCCAAGCCAATCTGCCACAAACAAAAAAGACTGTCAGCACCTGGTTGTTGAGTGCAAACAAGAAAAGGCAAACATAGTAAATGTACATCAAGTGTGGCTGGGATGCCACAAGCAGACGACCTCATGCAGATCAAAACAATTTGCAGGCTTCTTTGCTGATGGTCATAGCACTGCAGCAGGTACCTTTCCGGGTGTTAGTGACTCTGACCAGCTGGAACTACGGCGCTTACCTTATCTAGCCACTGCGGAACGCTGCCTTGCGCCCCGGTGAAGTCCACACCGGCAGTGTCATCGCCAATGTACACCATGGATCCCAGGTGAGTGTAGCGGAAGCGCTGTTTGGCGGCCTTCTGATTGCCAGCTGCCAGCGCATTGAGATGTTTGCCCAGGAACTCCCCCTGCTGGGTGGCCACCTGGATGTGCACAAGATAGTCAGGCAGCGCCATCAGCGCAGTTAACGCCGCTGGCGGATTTGCCTCAGCTGGCTGGCAACTAAGGGGGGGGGAGTGGGGGGGGGGGGGGGGGGGGGAGGGGGGTTGGCATCATGGACTCGGCTCAGCACCTGCGCTGTAGGGGGCAGCATCCGCAAACCGGCATCTGCCTTTTGCAACAGCTCCGAGAACTCCGCCTTGGCCAGCTGTCCCTTCTCCTTCTTGTCACACTGAGGAAAGTGCTTTTCCAGCTTGTCACCAAGCACCTACGGCGCACCCAGCACGGCTCAGCATGTATTCTCAGACTTCTGCCTGGGAGATAATACCGTCAGCCGGGCTGGCACGCACCTCCAGCTGAGGGTAGTCCTCCAACTTTGCCTCGATGATATTCTGAAACCAACGAGTGCCGCAACCACACTTAGAGTATGTAGATGATGATCTTTATGAATCGTGTGGAAGTCGTTCGTGGAATCAGCATGCCGTGTGATTGCAGGGCTTCGCTGCATCAACATCTGCCGTGGCAAAGCCACACCTGCAGCTCAGCCAACGAGATGACGCTATTCTTGTCGGTGTCCGCCTCCATAAACAGCTGCTCGATCTCCGCCAGCAGGCGGGGATGCTCGATCGTTGCGCAGTCCCCGATGGCATAGATGTCCTTGGCACCCTATGATGCGAGAGCAGTGTGAGAGTCATTACGTGGTCCGACTCACTTCCTGCCCCTCCTCCTCCCCTCAGCCCTTTTATTAGGCACCCATCGCAATCATCACAGGGCTCCAGCATTGCCATCGCCCCCTACCTTCACAGCCAGCTGCGCATCTGTGGTGATAGCACGGCGGTTGCTCTGCACCTTTGGCCCCAACGTCTCCATGAGTTTCTCCACCACAGGCCGCACACCGATGCCCGTAGCCCATACCACCATGGAACACGGCTCATCCTACCAATTCACGCAAGTGGGGATTTAGTCGTCACTGGGAAGTCGGTACCGGATTGAAAGGACCCTTGGACAGAGAATTGCACCTTCCCGCCCACTTGCACGCTCCCGGCACTCACCCACACTTTCTTGGAGTCGCGGTCCTGGAGCTCCACCGAGTCCGAGTTCACAGCCTTGACGGTCACACCCGTCAAGAGATTGATATTTTCGCGCTTGAACTGCTTTTCTGTGTACTCGGAGATGCGCTTATCTGTGGAACAGGGGAGTACAGCGCGGACTCGGGCCCGTGCCAGGAACTGTCCTTCACTATTTTTTGCAACACAGAAGACATGCGTGTGGCGGGGGGTGCGCACCGAATGTGCTGAGCACGTGGTCCTGGACCTCGATGAGCGAGATCTTAACATCCTCCTCGCACTGCCTTGGAAATGCCTGGTGGTAGAGGGAAGAGTTGTGGGTGAATTCGACCGCTACAGCAACTTTGCAAGGTTGCATCAAGCTGAAACCCAGCCCAGGCCAGTTCCCCTCCCAAGCAAGTGAGCAACATACCTTGTGCGCGTCCTCCTTGACCAGGTCAGCCATTTCTGCCGCAAACTCCACGCCAGTGGGGCCGCCGCCGACCACGACAAAGTGCAGCAACCGCTTGCGCTCCTCCTTAGGCAGGTCCGGCATTGCGGCGCTCTCGAAAGCGTCCGAGACGGCCGAGCGGATGCGCCGGGCGTCGGGTAGCTCCTTGAGGAAGTGGGCGTGCTTGCTGACGCCGGGGATGCCGAATGTGTTCACCTGCGCGCCTACCTAGGGTGGTGGCCACAGGGAGATCCCGAATCGATCGCTTGTCGGCAAGAAGGGGATAGGTGCGCGGACAGGGGACGGTAGCCGGGCGTCATACTTACCGCGACAACGAGCTTGTCGTACTGTATATCCAGCGTGGGTCTGGTGCGGGTGCTATCCACGACAACTCGAGAGCTACTGCCCGCGTTGGGCTCCGGGTTGGCGGCGCCCAGCAGCGAGGCGCTCAAAGAGCTCGCAGCCGCCTCCGGCTGACAGGTAATCGTCTTGGCCAGGGGGTCGATCGCAGTGCAGGTGGACTCGACAAACGTTACGCTGTTGTCAAACAGGCGGCGCACGGAGTCCACCACTGACCGCCCCTCGAGCGTCCCGACCGCTGCACTTGGAAGGAGAGGAGTGAACAAGAAATAGTTGCGCGGACTGACGCACCACACGTCATACCTGCGTCGGCATCGGCGGGCATAGCACTGTCAACGGCTCGGCAGGAGAGAACCCAGGCACCACAGGAGGGAGCCGGGGGATACTCACTTGTCGGTATCCAGAGAACGAAGCACAGATACGGCGCCCTGCAACCGGATAAGAGCATAGGAGATTAGTACGGCTAGCCAACAGTATGGCGTTGTCAACAGCCCGCGTGTGCAGATATTGTTGCCCTGTACCAGGAGGCGGGGGTTGCGACGAGGATGCCAAGACCGCCCAGCCGCTCACCCATCCGGTACCGAGCACCACCACACGCTCTTTCCGATTCGGATCATCCTTCCTCAGGCACGCGTGCGGCAGTTCCTGCCGTGTCGTCACGTCATATAGGGGGCGCAATAGTCAGCACAGGATCAAGCATTCGTCGCGCGCATCCGCCGCACCGAGGGCTGCCCTTGTCGCGGAGTTGACCGCCCAAGCGGTTGCGAGTTTGTTGTCGCTATTTCTTATTAAAATACCTTCGGGGGTGCCTCCGCGTGGAGTTGCGAGCCCCAGAGAAAGGCACCGGATGCGCCGCCCAGCGCGAGGCTAGCCAGCCGCCCGGGGGATGCGTTTTTCAGCCCTTGCCACGCCATAGTGGAGATGTTGAGTTCCTACCGACAGGAGGTGCAGCTGTCGCCGCTGGCGATGTGGGTCGACAACCCAAGTCGGTGATGTGGCCACGGTCACTCAACTGAGCATTATTTCCGGAGCGCAGCACAGCAGCAGCAGCAGCAGGCGCGCTGAAAAAAAATATGCGCTGGCGTCGTCGTCGTCGTCGTCGTAGCGCACGCCCGCCGCCCGCGTACGTACGAGGAATGAGAACATACAGATCTCTACTTAGAGATACAGTACCGTAGTATGAGCGTTTCCATTTGCCGACTTGCCGTACCATACGATGTTCTACTCTGCTGTAAGGGGATGATAATACCCTGAGTAAAACCTAGCAATCTTGATGTACTGGTGACCCAGGTACATAGAATATTC
Organism: Tetraselmis striata; assembly: GCA_006384855.1. Taxonomy (NCBI): domain Eukaryota; kingdom Viridiplantae; phylum Chlorophyta; class Chlorodendrophyceae; order Chlorodendrales; family Chlorodendraceae; genus Tetraselmis; species Tetraselmis striata. The sequence goes on along the minus strand of VCJN01001200.1, from coordinate 1,665 downwards.
TGGATACTGCTGATGCGGCTACTGATGACATCAGCTGCCGCTCGGTATATATAGTCACCTCCGCAGCACACCACCTGTAATTCAGTTCTCACAATCTCTCAACCAACCAGATTTCTTACGACTCCGAACACCAGTTCTTTCGTAGCGAGACCCTATTCTCAACAGGCGTCCCGTCACATTTGGTGCTTCTACCCTCAACGTTCGCTGTACTCGCAGTTCTTTCTTTTCGCGCGCCGCCTTTATACGGGTGGAGCTTGCGATTACGGCCCGACTGGCCAAGAACCTTGTAGTTTTTCTTGACACAGCACATATCGAATCGGTTTGCCACTGTGGCTTCATAACGCTGCATTTTTGGCACCACTCCGCACATTTGTTAGCCTCATAAGGCTGTGCACCATCATACCTACCAGTTCTGCGCACTCGGGCTGTTGTTCAGACCCCGTAGTTCGCGCATTACCGCCCGATTAGGTCTCTTACGACCTTGGCGAGTTGAGTCGGCAGTTCCGACATAACTCGGCGACATTTCTCGACCGCAGTACTTCGTCGACTTGTTCTCACCGCCACGTACAGGTAAGACACTACCTTCCCATTTCACATTTGCCTTCTCTGTCGACTCGTGACCGTGCGTCGCTCTTAGAATGGCGTCGCCGGCCCTCCGTTCGTCTAATTCTGTCTTAAAAAAAAAAAAAAAAAAAAAAAAAGATAGAGAGAGAATATTCCTGGTCGAACCCTGTCCAACACTGCGACTAACATATCGCAGTAGTCTATGCCTGAGTTTATTACTCTGTTGGTAGTCCGAGAGGTATCTCTGGACGATCTTTACTCGCCGTTTACGAACGACCCTGAGATTGTCGTCGTTCAACTTGAGTTTATAGACGGCGTTATTTATTACTGGCTCCCGTACTACCGACAGTTGCCAGACGAAAATATTCTCGAAAATTCTATTCACAAGTTATGTTGGGACTCTTAAAATATTTATATTTTTGAGGAGCAGTTCATACACATGTTCTCCTCACAGTTTGTGTCATCACAAAGACCCAAGGATGGTTTCCTCTTTGTTGGGTCTTTTGAGATGCATGTTGCTCTCAAAATAGCAACTTTCATTGCTTGCTGCTCCTGTTGAGCCAAACATTAATTCTGCCGATGCGTGATACCTGTTTACAGGACGTTGTTCGTCTTACCATGCCTAAGCACGGCCCCTCAAAAAATAAAAAGAGTAAGGCTCGTGCTGCTGAAGCAGCGCGCCAGGCCCTCACAAGGCCTTCCACTCGTATTCTCTCAGACTCGCCGTCGTCTGATAAGCGGCGCGAACCTTCACCAACGCGGCGCAGACGCCCTTTACCTCTCACTCAGCCATCACAACCGGATGTTCCGGATGCCCATTTGGCAGAGGAGGATCAGCTACCTTCTAATGATGTTGGCTATGCAGTGGAGGGTTTACTTCATAATGAGGATTCACAACCCTCGCAGACCAATCCTCGTTTCCGTCGAGAGGAGAAGTCGGATGCTGAGTCGAATCCCTCCACAAGTGAGGTAACTGAATCCTATGATCTAGATGCCGAGCATGATACTGCTCGTGGCGAACATCAATCTGCTCGTGTTGAGCATGTTGATCGCGCTCCTGTTGAGCGCCGTTCTGCTCCTGTTGAGCATCCATCTACGCGA
>VCJN01001199.1:0-14600 GCA_006384855.1 Tetraselmis striata | reverse complement strand
TGGAAGGCAACGTCGGCGCGGTTGCCCGGAAGCGGGCGAGGGAGGTAGATTCCCTCAGCTGGAATCTGGATTCCGGAACTGAGCTCCAGTTCCAAAGCTGAGTTCAGACTAGAATGCATTGACTTTGTGTATTCCGCCGGAACTCGGGTTGTTTAGGTTTTTGGAACTGAACTCGGTAATTACAAAGCTAAATTCAGACTGAAATCTGTCGAGGTCGTGCATTCGAGACTGACGAGTTTAGGGTTGTAGGGTTTCAGAACTGAATTCCAGGATTCTTAACCTGAATTCAGACTGGATTCCAGTTTGCGCGTTCCGCCAGAGTTCATCCGGAATTCAGTCCAACATGCAGACTGTGTTGTTCCGCACAGCCGGCAGCAGTGACCGCCCGCCATGCATTTGGGCTGAATTCCGGTGAATAATGCGCCCCCCCCCCTTTTCGCAGGTATTCTGCATTTGCTGTGTCCCGAAGTGCCTCGAGCTGTACATATTTGCGCCCGACCATAAACCCTAACGAGCATGGATTGAGCAAAGTTCAAACAGACAGGTTCTTAATAGGGCTTAAGGGTTCGGATCTTTAGGGTTTGGATCCTATACCCTGATTACCCTACATTCCGAACCTAAACCTAGAGCCTGGCCTGGAAACCCTGAAAACCGTGCATCCCCATGTAAACCTAGAACCAGGACCGATGGGCCTAAGACCCCCCCCTCTCCCCCCCCCCCCCCCCCCCCGGCCGCTGCCCCTGGCCCGCCTGCTCCGCCCCGCCTGCCGCCAGCTCACCAGCGTGGGGGTGGCCATCCCGTGGTTGGCCTCCTCGTAGATGAGGCCGGTCGCCTCCACCAGCTCGTGCACCGCGTCCGTGCAGAAGCTGTCCACGCGCTCCAGCTCCGCCCACAGCAGCCGCGCGCACGCGGCCGCCCGCAGGCCCGCGTCGCCGCCAACCAGGGAGGCCGTGGACGTCGCACGCGGCAGCAGCGGCGCGCCCAGCAGCCCGGCGCTGCCCTGCTCCGCGGCGGAGCCGCTGGCCGCGGGCGGGGCGGAGGCGGCGGAGGCGGCGTGGGAGAGGCCCCGCCGGCGCGGCTCCCGCTGCTCGATGGCGTCCACCACCTGACGACGCGCCACCGCCACCGCCACCACAGGGGGTATGTGAGCGCATGCCTCCCCCCCCCCTGGCTCGTGCCTCCCCCAGCAGCCCCTCCCCTCCGCCCATCTCCACGACGCCCCGCTGCTGATGGCCCGCTCGCAGCTCATCACGGATAATCTGCCCTGCCTCGCGGTCACATCGCACGCGATTCCAACCGACCCGACGCAGCGAAGGGCGCCTACGACCCCCCCCCCCCCCCCCTCTGCCCGACCACCACCGCCCCATCCCAAACACCACATCACCTCAGTAAGTCCCCCCCCCCCATGCAACACACACACACACACACACACACACACACACACACACACACACACACACACACACACACACACACTGCTGCCTCCGCCAATGCCTCGTAGCAACCGCCATTGTCCCGCTGGCAGCGGGCTGGAGGGCGCTGCAAAAACAGCCAGCTGACGGACGCAGAGGAGGTGACCACATCATCAGCCCGCCCGCCACGCCAACGCTCCCCACAGTCCCGCCCCAGGAGACAGCACCCGAGACGAGCCGCGCAGGCCGGAGATGCTCGCTGCCACGGTCCGCATTGCAGATAATCTGCCCTTGGCTGCACACCCGATGCGGTGGTGCCCTGTGCCTGTCGGTGCCGATGCTGTTTTTCATGTCCACGCCCACCACATGCGCGCCCGTGCATGCGCTCTCAAGCTTCCTGTCCCTCTGCCGTTCTCTCTCCCTGCCTCTGTCTCTCGCTCCCTCTCATTGTCCCTCTCATTGTGCACAGACAAGCACAAGCCGATGCGCAGCTGGTGGTCCTACGGTACTGCGCCCAAGGTGGTTCACGAGGCAGATTCGCACCCACCAGGTGCGGCCCCAACCCCCTCCTCAACCCTGCCCCCGACCCGCGGCCGCGAGCACCGCCCAGCACATCAGCGACCCCGGCTGCAGCCGCAGCTGCAGCGCCGAGGCGGGCCCGGTGGGGCGCACGACCCACCTCGGTGTATGCCACGTACGCCTCCTCCCAGCCCGCCATCATGTTGGCCTTCAGGTGCAGCCGGAACAGCATTGCGCCCGAACAGCTCCCCACCCAGCCCCCACGGGGGCTGAGGCGAGGGGGTGGAAAGAATCGGGGGGGGGGGGGGGGGGGGGGGGGGCTTTTTGGCACCGTCAGGGGTTGCGCGGGGTAGCAGGGAGCGATGAGGCTCGCCAGCCGGCCGAGGGGGGGGGGGGGGGGGTCGATGACGCTGCTCGCCCGCGTGGTAGTGGCGATATGTGCTGCTCGCCTATCTCGTAGTGAAATGCGCGCGGCGGACTACTGGCGGCAAGCAGACAGTGGCGGCGGTGGGAGAGGGGGGGGGGGGGGGGGGAGGGGCGGGCAAGCGGACCGGCAAGTCTAACCGGACCGGTACCTGTAACCAAAAAGAATCAATACCGGACCGGTACCGCTCCTGCGAAAAGCCGCGCCGCGCTCCCAACCATGGAGCGCTCAGTACTGGTGTGAATTATAATACAAGAAGGCCAGTAGCGACTACTGGTATGTTTCGTGCGCTGTGCGCGGAGGTGGCGGCGCGACTCCTGCTGGCCGCCTGCTGCTAAATCAGCCGCGGTGATAACGCAGTTATCTTCGTGTCGTCGCCGTCACGTCGAGCCTTAACATTAAACCGAGTAGTCGCTACGAATCATATATTTAGAATATCGGTATTTCGGTACGTAGGTAGTACAGGTAGTTTTGTTGTTATCACCATTAGGTGGACACGCCCTGTGTCCTTGATGTTCATTACCTTTCGGGTTTAAAAGTGTGTTACAAGTGTTAAAAGTAGAAGTAGAGTAAAGTTCGCCCCGGGACATATCGGCCGAAGCCGCCCAAGCACTTGACCTCTTGCGCCAACTGCAGTCGTAGGTCTGGCATAGTCGCTAGCCCGTACACCATTGCCTCATTCGAACCCCGAAGGACTAATGCATGAACCGGGTTAGTAAACCCAGGACACGCCGGTGTTAAGTAAAGTAAGTTCGCCCTAGGACGTCGGCCGAAGCCGCCCCAACACTTTAACTCTTGCGCCATCTACAGTCATAGGTCTGGCATAGCCCGTAGACCATTGCCTCATTCGAACCCCGAAGGGCTAATGCATCAACCGGGGAAACCCAGGACACACCGGGACGATATTGCCGAAAATGCATCGGCCATGAATCTGTACCCGGACCTCTCGCGTACGAGGCGACCGCTCAACCGAGCGGACAAGGGATGTACCTTGTGTTACTCGCCGGTGTTATTCGCTAATTACCGCTGCTAGGTAATTAATACCTGGAAGTGGATGGGATGGCTCGCTATCTACATCATCGTTTCCATGTTAATTACCGGTTCAAAAAATCGGCCAACTCTTGTCTGCGTGTCGCCGCCGTTTCTCCTTGCTCATCAACATGGCACATGCAGACAACGTTCTTGGCGGGGTCGCGGCCGCGCGTGCGGCACGTGATGGTGCTCCTGCGCCTGCGTCGCGTCGCTCGTCGGCATGTGTTGCTATGACCCGGGTCATTGGTTGCAAGCGTCCTCGCCGCAGCTGATAGCCTACCCCGGGGCGGGGGTTCCTTAAGTTCCTGGCAGCTAAGTGACTTCGTGGTTCCCTTGGCTCTTTCTTGGTTCTTGGCTCCCTGTCCTCTTGCTCGACCTTGGTGTCGGACTTATGTCTCTCTTCTGCTGGCAACCTTTCATAGTTGCGTTTAGTTCTGTTGTAGTGCGCTTCTGTGAAAGTCCCGATGTAATTAATAAAAATTACCGGTAATTATTAATCCAGTCTGACTGGCAACCGGTAGTTATAATTCTTACTTTCTGCCCGCCGAGATTCTAGTTAGTAAGGGTTTAAATGTGCTCAGCGGTATCATCGTCATGGCCATCGATGGTACGTTTTCGTACGTGTGCCGTGTCCTGCCGATCACGCGATCGAATGGCGCGATGCTTATGCACGGACATGTCACACGCGGACTCCATACCATTTGGGACGTCGTGTGACATGCTGAAAATCGCCATCGCATCATTGCGTCGTCACCGCGTGATGGTGGAGGTCCGACCATGCGCACGACGACATGGTGTGGGCGGCATATGCGCACCACATACTTGATGCATAGCCACCAACTCATACTCCATAACAACTCATCAGCACCAACCAACTCCCGCCCGACCAATTACCTGCAGCACAGCAACGCAGGTACGTACCGCACTTGCGCGTAGTGATGTGGCGCTGTGAGGCCGTGCCGCTAGCGTTGGATCTAAGCCCCGTGTCATAGGTTAATGCCCCATGGTCGAGATGCTACAGGGGCGGTCGAGGCAAATATCGTGACACGGAAACAACACCGCGGTAGCCGTGGAGCGAGGGGCTCGCAGGAGGAGTAGCACTCGGGAGGGAGGATGCTGAGAGGTACGGTACTTCTTTATTGCTTCGATGTGCTACACGTGAGATGTTGGGAGCTGTCGTATTGACCGGGGGTTGGGAGGTAGCGGAGGCATGTCATCGGTTGCCGTTGTTGGAAGCCCGGCCGGGCATCCAAGAGCCCTTAGTGATTATATCTATATGTTATCCCAATTGTATGCTAGAACTTAACGAAGTTGGGCCAATGGGTGGGTGGGACGGCACAGCATTACAGTGGCGTAGGGATGGTGGGACGAGATCATCTCCATCGGTGGATGCCCCGCCATGCCCGCGCAGTGACGACGTGCGGTGACGCATTGACCGACATGTGTAGAACCGTTCTATATCATATTGTTTCGTTAGAATTTGTATTTGTCCTCGGAGAAAATAGATTTCACGTGCTATGTTCACGTACCGCCGATGACGACAATGACGATGGCGGTATCGTGCCATGTATATAATGACCCTTATTTATACACCATGTCGGCCTCTGATGCCGGCCAGGCTGACCCAGGCTGCGGCGCGCATTTCTCCCATCACGTAAGGAACTACTAGTACTTTAATTTTCAATGACGGTCGTCCGGTAATAACCAATTATTACCATGACATTGCCAGAATAATGTATTGTTGCTCTAGGGGGGACTCCAATCACGCCGCGCATGAGTGGGCGGCACATGGCCTTTCCGACATTTGCCACGATGTGAAGTCCGCCCTGGGCGTGGGTGTCCAAATTCTCACGGACCCGTCGGTGCTTGTTTCTCTTCCGAAGGGCAGCGACGGCCGGCCGGTCGATGTTGGGCTTTTTCGGTATGGTGGTATCCGCGGGAACACGGTTGCTGTCGATACCACCATTGCCCCTATCCTTGGCGTGTCAAGCTCGGATCCAACGACTGCATTGCGGGCCACAGAGCGCCACAAAATCCAAAACTATGACGAGGGTGTCCGTAACACCGCCGGCATGCTTCGCTTTGTTCCTTTCGCCGTCTCGGAGATCGGCTCGCTGGCCCCGCATGCTGAGGCCTTCTTGGTGGAGCTCGCGAAAGCTAGCCACACGCACACTGGCCAGAAAATCGGCCAGCTCTTGTCTGTGTGGCGCAGCCGTCTCTCCTTGCTCATCAACATGGCGCATACATGCAACGTTCTTGGCGGGGTCGCGGCGGCGCGCACGGCACGTGATGGTGCTCCTGCGCATGCGTCGCGTCGCTCGTCGGCATGTGTTGCTATGGCCCGGGTCATTGGCTGCAAGCGTACTCGCCGCGGCTGATGGCCTACCCCGAGGCGGTGGTCCCCTTTGGTTTCATGTTTCCCTTTCGGTCTTTTTGGTCGTTCCTTGGCTTCTGTGCTTCCCTTGACCCTTTGGTTCTTTGGCAGCTTGGCGACTTCGTGGTTCCCTTAGTTCTTCTTTGGTTCTTGGCTCCCTGGCCTCTTGCTTGATCTTGGTTTAAGGCTTATATCTATCTTTTTCTGGCAACGGACCTTTCATAGCTGCTTTTAGTTCTGTTTGTGGTGCGCATATGTTAAAACACTGATGTAAAGAAATGATCATTATTTACCTTAACAATTAACGACCAACATCCCATTATCTTAACTACTAAGGCGACGATGGGGCCGGCTCGTACTTATCATGTTTATTGTTCATTATCATGTGCTAATTATACTAGTTAATTGCCGATATTTACCAGAATAGGTTTCCACCGAGCATTGTTTACTATTTTCACCGATTTCGTTATTTGCGCGACCCGAAGCTTTAGGCTCTCCCGATTTAATACGCCGGTTTAGCGAACCATTTCTTGGAAACCCGTGTGTGTGTGTGTGTGTGTGTGTATGGGGGGGGGGGGGGGGGGTATTCTGACGGGGAAACATTTTCAAGGAGTGAACCATTACTTTTTCGTAAGCCCATAACCGTTGTTGAGTCAGCGCGTGACCGCGCGCGCATCATGACCGCACAACATCCGGCAGTGAACGCATATGGCATGGCGGCGGGCAGCCCTCCCTATCAGCACATCATACCCGCCTTCGGCCACAAGGCCCGCCAATCCTATCGGCACACATTCGCCCCGCAAAATGGCGGAGGATGATGGCATGCCCCCTTATCATCGGCCCAAGAACTACATGATGGACGTGCACGTCAAGTGGGATGATGTGGCCCTCGACAAGGGCTGCCTGATTATTGTTGTATCCCTGACGATTGTTGTATCCACGCGCTCGCCGATGGCAACCACAAGGACGGCATTGTGGATGCGGAGTTGCATGTTCCGCGTCTTTAACGCCGCCGCCCCACCAACGTGCCCCGCCACATGCATGAGTCAAGGGGCAAAGGAGGTGGTGCGTGGCGGGAAGTCCGACAGCAAGGCGTTGTTTATTGTGTTGGGGCTTGAGGAGGCGCAAGGCGGACGCAGCTCACAACGGCAAACCTAGCAGCGCAGCAACATCATGCAATAGCAGAAAACGGCAACCGTAACGGCAACCGACGCGGCGTCGGAGAAGGAGATTGTGGACCTCGACTCGACTACCGATGAGGACTACGAGATAGATAGAGCACATACATGCTGAGGAACTACATCTGGAGGGGGCCCGGATGGATGGCCATGAGAGGGCAATGCTCGAGGTAGCAAAGGAAGAAGACGGCGGCAGTGAAAGTGACATGAGCTAGACATCGTGACGGCCAATAGATGGTAGGCCGCGAACCCGGGGGCATGGGGGCGTGGCCACAACAACCAAGAATTGTGGTTACATTGCCATGCACCCCACTGGGTAGTGGCATGATTGCACAGGAGACAACAATATACATCTACATGCATATGCACAGTCAATAATATGTGAATTAGCACGGCATGCCGGGGGGCGGGGAGTCGCGGCGCGACCGTTTCTCTATAGCCCGTCATGTGCGTCCCGCCAGCCTCATATCGTTTCGGTACTTATTGATGACAGTTTCTCACATCGGCATGTGATATTCGCCATGGACTTCAAATTCATCTTTGATTGAGTATAGGTAGTCCGTGAGTTAGGGTAGTACGCTACGGGGAACGGTTATTATAGTAATCAATTATTGACCATTGACTCGGCCGGCATCTTGGACACACCGACGGTTGACCCCATCGTCCCATGCGCCAGCCCCAGCTTAATTTCGGGCTTTCCGGGGCCATGTCAGTCAGTTTCAACCCTTCCCTAACGTAGCCGTGGCTGGGCGTTAGCGGCCATGCCGATGCCCTGTGATATTAGCGCAGCCATGAGCAGCCATGCGATGGCGCGGCACGGGTGGCGCGAACGTACGTCCGCCGTAGTTTGATCGATGATATTCACCTCTAACTTGGCAGTCAACAACGCGGGTAGGTCGCTGCGCGCGACGCTACAATACATGTTACGACTACCTGCCGGAGTACTAGTAAGTACTGCCACGGCCTCATTTCGATCGTGACGTGAAGTAAGTGTTTTATGCACGACCATATATGGCCCGTTTAGTGTGACAGAACATATGTATTGCTTCGCTTAGGACCGACTTTTTCTTAAGTGGCTTTTTTCAACAGTGCTTGAACATATACGCACTACAAACAGAACTAAAAGCAGCTATGAAAGGTCCGTTGCCAGAAAAAAGATAGATATAAGCCTTAAACCAAGGTCAAACAAGAGGCCGAGGAGCCAAGAACCAAGGAAGAGCCAAGGGAACCACGAAGTCGCCAAGCTGCCAAAGAACCAGAGGGTCAAGCAAGGGAATCACTGTATCCAAGGAACGACCAAAAAGACCGAAAAGGAAACATGAAACCAATGGGGACCACCCCCCCGGGGTAGGCCATCAGCCGCGGCGAGTACGCTTGCAGCCGATGACCCGGGTCATAGCAACACAGGCCGACGAGCGACGTGACGCATGCGCAGGAGCACCATCACGTGCCGCGCGCGCCTCCGCGACGCCGCCAAGAACGTTGCATGCATGCGCCATGTTGATGAGCAAAAAACCAGAAACGGCGGCGCCACACAGACAAGAGCTGGCCGATTTTTTGGCCAGTGTGCATGCATGTGGCTAGCTTTTGCGAGCTCCACCAAGAAGGCCTCAGAGTGCGGGGCCAGCGAGCCGACCTCGGAGACGGCGAAAGGAACAAAGCGAAGCATGCCGGCGGCGTTCCAGACACCTTCACCATAGTTTTGGATTTTGTGGCGCTCTGCGGCCCGCAATGCATTCGTTGGATCCGAGCTTGACACGCCAAGGAAAGGGGCAATGGCGGTATCGACAGCAACCGTGTTCCCGCGGATACCACCATACCGAAAAAGCCCAACATTGACCGGCCGGCCGTCGCTGCCCTTCGGAAGAGAAAGAAGCACCGACGGGTCCGTGAGGATCTAGATACCCACTCCCAGGGCGGACTTCACGTCGTGGCAAACGTCGGAAAGGCCATCATGTGCCGCCCACTCGTGTGCGACGTGATTGGAGTCGCTCCCTGAGCAACGTGCCACGTGACCAGCGTACACGACCGCCCAAGCCGAAGGAGTGAATTTCACGCCAACACCCTCAAAACGGGCCGCAACGTACGTAATCGTTATTTTCCCGTACTTTTCTGCGCGCGCCGCGCCGCCCGCAAGCCGGGTATGGGCCCACCACCCCATTCCGACTCACAACACACCTATCGCCAGCCCCAACCATGCCGAAACCATGCTATGATTGGATTCAGTCCAGAATTGCAGAGCACATGGCCAGCTTGGGCATGCAGCCTGGTGATCTATGCTGCAAGGTCAATACCAGGGCTGCTGTGGTGGACATGATGGAGTTTTTGAACAAGATATCATTGCTGCCGCCTGCTGGATCCACCATTACAACCCAACACCTGATTGACGTCACAAGAATGTTCAAAAACCCCCGCACAAACGGGACATCGGCTGTGGCGAAGCTCATCTATGACGACTCTAGTGTCACGGATGAGGCGCATAAGGTGAACGCGGTCAGCAACCATATCATGCTCTGTCACCTTTTTTCTCCGCGACGATTGCTAGGTGGACCTGCAAGCATATTGCAGCCACATCCCCCCCAAAGCTAGGGCAACTGGTCAAGGAGGGCATTCACGTGAATGGCAAGCACTACAACATCTCGCTTACCTGCGGGGGCGACCTCAAGATTCCGAGTGGCTTGCTTGGCCATTGTGGCTGCTCCAACAAATTTCCTTGCATCTACTGCTTGGGCGAGGACGGCAGCGAGCTCGCCATGAGTCTGCAACAGTGGCTGGCAGCAAGCATTGGCATGCGGGATATTGACGAGCTTGAGCTCCTGACTCACACAGTTATGGATTATACCTGCCCTTCCCCCAAGTGCAAGGACAAGCAGGTGTCGGCAACAAGCAAGGAGCTAGCTGACGAGGACATAGGCACCGCGAGGGGAAGGGCGCTGCAACAAGACCACTTCGGAATGTGCAGGGGCAGGAAGCCCTACATCAAGCTCGTGAGCATCCTGGACTACATTGTGGACATTCTGCACTAGATGCTACGGGCAGCTCACCGCACAGAGGAACTCCCGGCCGGTCAAGGCCCGGTCAGCGACACCTTGGGGGTATGGGTGGTCCACACGGGTACGGTAGTGGGCAGTGATGGCCTGCGGAGAGCAGAGTGACTGTAAGAAAACGAGGCAGCACAAGCCGCCGCGCAACGACATCATGTACATTGTACATGAGCGGCATCTCACTGTCAGCACACCACATTCTATATAGCATGCCTCGACTTGCACACCCAGCAACTTCACGCCCACACGTTATAGGTTGTATCAAGCACCCAAAGGCATGTTTTTCAGCCGTTTACATGTGCCGAGCGGCCGAGACGCGTTGGGGTTTGGCTCTCGCGAGTAGGTAGATGGTGCGACGGGTAGTGTGTCCGAGGCAAACTCGAGCAGCAGAAAATGGGGCGAATCGGGCAGCTCACCGCACGGAGGAACTCCCAGCCGGTCAACGCCCGGTCAGCGACACCTTGGGGGTATGGGTGGACCACGCGGGTACGGTGGTGGTCAGTGATGACCCGTGGAAAGCGGCATGGGCTGCGAAAAGAGGTTTGGCTGTGGGCGGTTGCGATGTGGTTTGCGAGCCGCGCGTGCACTGCCGAAATACCGTCAGGCTGTTCGATATACGGGATAATAAAAAATCGGCCCGCGCCCGCGCCCCGTACGCTGTGGCCTTGTACCGAGAAGGATCAAAAAGCACAAGGGCATGGCTCGCCAAGGGAGAGGACAAGAGCCGCCGGAAGGCCAAATGGGCGGCAATAAGCGGCAATGCGGAACATGGAATCGTAGTACTCATGGGAACGCTCACGGATTTCACCAGGGCGACCCTCACTTGAAGGATCTGTCACCGGGAACGCTGTCGCAGCGCGTCAGAGGCGGCCCCGGAAGCGGTTATTGTCAGGGCCGCTTGTAGGCATACGCGCAGCAAGCTTTGCGAAGAGGAGCGTGTGGATGCCGTGGCTCAGGGTTTCTTGAACTTTCCGCATGGAGTGCAAGGGTAAGTCCGAGTAATGCGGGATGATAGTTTGGAGGTCGGCCGCCGAGCGCATCGCAGACGCCGGCTCAGCCCGAGCGGCCGAGCAGCCGGCACGGACAACGGGAGAGCGCTTGGAGGGGAGCAACTTTAGGGCAGAGGCCAACGCTCCACTAGATCCTCGAGCACCCCGTCTCCACACTCGTCAAAGACACGGGTGTGAGCTCTACAGCCCACATAAGCGCCGACACGTTGGCGCCAGCATCGGGCGCCAACGTTTGAGTGGCCAAAGCCTGATGAATCGAGGACGCCCCAACAAGGTAGAGGCTATGAGGGCTGGATACACCTGACGGCTCGGAAAGGAACGCGCCGGCGTCGCTCAGGGAGGCGTGTTGAGCACGGAGGAAAGTCACAGCTTGGCCAACCACAAGGGCGGCAGCGGCGATGTGGGATGCATCTGCGAGAACCACGTTTTCGCCGATGCCGAGGCCCCCAAATTGGACCGGGAGGGACAGCTACGTGCGCATGGAGGGCGTATCCAAGAGGTCATGGCTAACACCCCAAATGCCGGCGAGCGTTGAAAACGCGGCGGCGTCTGCATCTTCAAGGAAGGACGTAATACTTGTTGTCGCCATACCCCTCATAGCGACCCAAGCCCCGAGGCGTGGAGCGGAGGTGGTGGCCGAAACGGCGGCCGCAAACTTGCATCAAACGAGTAGTAGCGGTGTGGGAGTGGAAGTGGTCGGCCAAACCGATAAGCCGGGGACCAAATTGATGATTGTTTCGATGTTTTGTCCAGTAGGTCCCGGGCGAAAGTAGCCGAGCCCGCAAGGGCACCAAGCACCCTGATTCCATACGAGGAGGCTGCAACACCATGCATGCAACAAATGCCCAAAAGGAAGGGCGCCGAACGGGGACGAAGAGCCAAGCTGACACTACGCTTGTCGTTCGCGAATGGTGACGCTTAACCCACCGGCGGCAAAAACGGACAGGCCCACCCATTTAGCAAGCGCAGGTCCATCAGCAATGCCAACCAGGTTGGCGTCGTCAGAGAAGGCTGCCAACACTGAGTGACTGGGGGAAGCCGGGGCGATGCGGGCATACACTCGGGCAGCGACGGCGGCGAACAGGATGGGTCCGAGGACGCAACCCGGGCGGACCCCTCGACGGCTTGGAATCCGGACAGAGGGGCCGGGTTGGGAGCCGTCGAAAACGTACAGATTGGACTCTTGACCATAAAGCATGATCGCCGAACGCAACAAAGGCTGCCAAACAGGGTCCTCGAGCTGTGTGCGGAACATTTCGGAACGGTAGAAATAATTGAACGTGTTCTCGGCGTCAAGCTGCACCAAGACGAGGGATGGATCCGAGTCTAGGAGAGATCGCAGATAGAACTAAACTAATTCCATGACACCCTTAACACTACAACTGATCGAACATCGGCCGTGGGCGGCAAGCCACTGGGCGATGGGCTCGCCATGAGCGCGCAAGAGGACGCGCATAGCGTACCGGACGAGCACGGTACCGATGCCAATGGGCCGAACGGACCCCTTCATGTCTTCCGCACTAGGTTCCAACGCACTAAGCTCCCAACTTTTTCTTTATGGTACATTTGGGACCTTCCGCAACCTTACGCGTGATGAAGGGCCAACTTTCATGTTCGCAGTTGTTTCGCTGTAATCCCGCAAAAAATGTCCTTTCTTCATAAATTAAGGTCGAAGGACCAGCTTCCTCGTACAAAAAGCACCACCATAAATAACTCGGCCTTGGTGGTACGCCATGCCCGTAACGGTCTATCTATATATAAACTTATATCATGTTTCTTGCGTTTCTTATTGTCTAGCTCCTTGTGAATTACATGGCGACCGAAATAGCCACGAACACAGTCTCGCACCCTCAGGGCGGCCACCACCAGGCACGCTCGCCTACCAGGCGTGCCTCGGATCGCCCGACGACTACCGAGTGTTTTCAAGTCGCGCGCCGGCTTTAGGCAACTCTACCCATCCATGGACCCACGAAACGCCTTCGGCAGCCCAGCGGTACATTTGTGGTGTACCGCGTCTCGCGCGGCCGGCGGCGGGTTGTGGAACGGCGACGGCGCCCTGCGGCGCTGGCGAATCGGCCCATGCCGCAACACCCGCGCCGGACCTCACGCCGCCAAGGCCCCGCGACGTACCAGTCCGCGATGGTACGTCCATGGAACCCCTAGGAGCGGAAGGTCAACATTGGAGGGGTGGTTTTAATACTTACATCCACGATAGCAACACGAACTGTCCCGGACAAAAGTCCCCCCTCCATTTTCGGAAGGTCCCTATTTCCTACCACCCACCGGCAGGCCGTCAGACTCATCCCAAATGCTTTCCGCAGTACTAGTAGACGGCTTGACGGACAATGTGCGCGCGTGTGTGTGTGTGCGCGCGCGCGTGTGTGTGTGTGTGTGTGTGTGTGTGTGTGTGTGTGTGTGTGTAGTGTGTGTGTGTGTAGTGTGTGTGTGTGTGTGCGGAGGGGAGCGGGCTATACCAGGTCAATAAAAATTGAGCGAGCTTCTATACAGGTGCCCACATACAAAAGTCTTTCCCCCTTGTCAAGCATTAATTGTTATTTTTAGTAGATTGGCCCATGATCAGCCATGGTCTTCGTTTCCGGCCGCACGCCCTTCCACGTGCCGTACGTGAACAATACATCATGCGTGGGGGGCAACCTTGAATGGCGTTTGTTAAGCTCTTGTTGTAAACGCCATACGTGTGCGTTGTGCATGGTTAGTAATGAATTTGATAACCCAATGTCACGAGGGCACGATTTTTTATATACCGCACGTATATGCGTTCTATGTGTACGACTGCACGCCAAGAGTTAGCTGTACCATTGTAGGACACATTCACAAAGGCGAGCTCTCCCCGCCGTCAAAATGCAAGCAAGTGAGCAATTCCCGCAAAAATGCCAATACTTCAATTGAGGCTTGTTCCAAAAGCCCACCTGCAGCTGCTGCCCGCATTCAATGCGCCCTTGGTATAGCCGGGCGGCTTCAGCCCGTACTGCGCAGGGGTGCAGCCCCACCCGAGTCAGTGGGTGGTTCCATATGGTCACCGGCTAGGGTATCGTCCAGGGAATGTGGTAGGGCTGGCCATCAATACGCTCCCATATATTATGCTATTGGGCTGCACCTACCGGGCCCCTACGCGGGGAAAATCCGCCATCGCGGGGCGAGTACATCACCTTTTTATCGGGATGCGGGTCGCGCGATAAGCCACTGTGCTAGGGTTTGTAGAGAGCAAAACAAATGCATCCCCCCCCCCCCCCCCCCCCCCCCCCTCCTCTCGGCCATCTTTCACTACCCCACTCGCAGACATATACCACCTCCCAGTAGTAATCCGCCACGCACGCACGTAAAAGTAGCCCCCTGCCCAGTGACTCACGCTAAAGGCCCTCTCGGCGCAGCCCAATAGCAGAATATGGGAGCGTATTAATGGCCAGCCCTACCACATACCCTGGACGATACCCTAGCAGGTGGCTATATTGACCCATCCCGCTGACTCGGGGGCTGCACCCCTGCGCAGCACGGGCTGAAGTCCCGCTCTGCCAAGGGCGCATTGAATGCGGACGGCAGCTGTAGGTGGGCTGGTTTTAGAGACAGCCTTTATTGTAGTATTGGC
>VCJN01001198.1:0-52975 GCA_006384855.1 Tetraselmis striata | reverse complement strand
GGCAGTCCAGTACAGCAGCTACTGGTGCAGCTAGGTGCGATATATGACTAGAGCGTGCGACCTTCTGGCGTGCTCATTTCAGGCGTGCGCATTTCAGGCGTGCGCATCTCACTGACTATCTTTCTGGATGATAGCCTAGATGCATACAAGAAACATTTCATGCCATCTATGATGAGAACGTCAAACAGTTCTAAGTCGTCCTCAGAGACAAGCAAACCATTTTCCTCGCGGAGTTTCCGCACAGCCGTGCCGCGCACAGTTTTGTCAGACGCTATCGACTTTCCGACAGGTAAGAAGAGAGTCGATCTAGCGTTCGGTTCAGTCGTCAGAATCACTTGGCGTTCGACCGAGTGACCCTTACCGTAAGTCACCACCACGGCTGCACAAACCTTGGTAGTCGACAGGTCGACAGAACTTTCCTCGTTGAGCAGTTGCTCTCGGCTTTTGCCAGCAGAATTCATCGACTCAGACATGTCGAACTGTTCAGTCGAGTTATCTCAGATAAAGCAGTGGAAGCTAGGATAAGGAGCGCAACAGTCGCTCCGAAAATAGTGCGACAGTCTAGGGTGCCTCACGCAGGTCAAGCAGACAAGGCTGTCGTAAACACACAGAAGGCAGCAGAGAGAGAAAGAAACAATGGTTACAACGTTGTCACCACCCGCCGCTATTTATGCGTATGGCTAGCTCACAGCTAGCCACCACCAAGCGGCACGCGCACTGCTAAGCGCGTCACCGTGGAGAGTCGTGCCTTGAAGTGTCGAACAGGAGATCGTCGCTTAGAGACCTCCGCACATGTAGTTGACACATCAGTTTATACACAAGTATACAACTGATGTTACATAGGCAGGTGCATTATACATATATGCCCGCTACGGGTACGCACATGCGTATTATCCCGTAACTACTACTGAACAGTGTACCGGTACCAGTAGGACTCATCTCATGATTCATCATCCACCAGTACTCGTATTGTGGCGCGTGACACACGCGCTCACACATACGATACAGCAGCAGGTACTCGTACATGAATGATGCTACGATCATACAGTACCCGTACAGAGTATGCCATTATTGTCACACTGGCGGAGTGCATTGGCGGTGCATAGAATAGCGTGTTGCTGGGGTTTTGGCTGCATCGGACGCCGTATTCCCATCCATCTGGCACGGAATGTCCGGTTTTCACACATTTGCGTGTGAATATAGTGTGAATATTACGTACGCGTCTTTTACGCCGGTTGGATGGGCACCCGGCGTCCGATGCACCCCGAATCTCACCAACACGCTACTCTACGCACCCCCAATGCACTCCGCCAGCCCCGCCTCTTTCCGCGCAAGTCCTACGTTCCATTGTATGTATATACATACGTACATGTACTGCTCCGAAACCAGCCCAAACTTAATGAGTGCACAAGTGTAAATGGGGGGGGGGGGGGGGTGGAGGCGGGGCATACACTCACACATACCCCGGCGATGCATGACAGATATTACATGCCGTGGCGGGCCGGCGGGCCGACCCGGCGGGGGGTGCGGGGGGGGGGGGGGGGGTTCTATTCAACTACACGTGCGACATTGTCGTTTCGTGGAGCAGTATATGTGCCCGGCCTCATTTATACCGCCCCCTACCTGCGCTTCATGGTCCACCCCTACGAATTACTTAGCACAACCCGCCATTACCTAATAGGAACCTAGCACAGCCACGCTTATATGCCCGCTTTGCCGATCAACTTCTACGCACTTCCCGTCCCTCAGCCGCCGGACATGGGGGTTAAGCTGCCAGCCTCGGCAGTTGCTTAGCCAGACTTGGCATCCCGTACCGTGTCCATGGCTTCGCAGCTCTGCCGCCGGCACACGCCGAGTCCGGCGCTTGCTGCCGCCGGGTTGCGCAGCATGCACGCACGGTAATACGCCGCCGACGCTGCCACGCTTACTTCCACCACCTTCGCCTGCCGCAGCTTCGCACGCCGTTCCGCCGACATACGAAACGTACGAATTCTCCCTCCCCCCCCCCCCCCCCCCCCCCCCCCCCCCCTGTCCCCGCGTCATGTATAATATATTCGAGGCGACTATGCGGGGCGCAGCATCCGCCGCGGCGTGGGTCGGCGGAGCGGCGGGCGGCGGGAGCCCTAATGGCCGGGCAGTATCCACACCCACACCGGCACCGCCGCTCACCTCCGACGCGGATGAACCGCCTCCCAAAGGAAACATGCCGGTTGGTGGTAAGCGCAGCAGGCGTGGGGTGCCGGTGCCGGCACATGTGCGACGGAGCTGTCGCGTCAGGAACCGCACCGCACCGCAACCGCAACCGCAACCGCATGTGGAGCAACACCTGGCGGTGCCGGCCCCACCTATGTCTAGGGCCACCTCCTCACAGCACCCCGCCACGACGGCGTCGGCCACCGCCGACGGCGCCGTTGCGGGGGGGGGGGGGGGGGGACGCCCTGCCAGGCGACGATGATGCGCCTGATGCGCCGCGTCAGAAGGCGGAGGAGGCCGTGGTCGAGGCGACTGATAGGGCTGAGGGGGTTGTCGAGGCGAGCGAGGCTGCGCTCGCGCCACCCGCCCCGCAGCCACCTGCGGGACATGCCGACTTGCTCGTCGCCATGTTGACCGGAGCACTACGAGCAGTGGCGGGAGGCGGCCACATGCACTATCATGTGCGTGTCCTGGCCCGACGCCCGTCATGCGTGTACTGCGGCCAACGGACGGACTGGGAGTGTTGCTGCGATGGCACCCCGGCTTTGTGCGGCCCCAAGTACCCATGCATGGCGACCCATCAGCGGGCAGTCCCCTGCCCGACCACGGCCGCGGTGAGGGCGGAGTTCCGCCATGTCAGGGACGCGTTCCACGACGCGACTCGCGCCGCCGTATGTGAGGCTTCCGAGAAGGCACGCGCGGCTTGTAGGGTGCGCAGGGTGAGGCGGCGGACGGCCCGGGAGATGAAGAAGAGCGAGACATGCCGTCAGTGAGGTCGGGCGCAATGTTATTGGGTGGGGCACACGGGCGTGTAACACTTGCACTTTGCGCGTACTGCTGGGTTACATCTAGGCGGCGTCACACTATGCAACCGGAAAGGCTGCCTTGCTACTGCAAACGATGCTAAGCCTCACTCGGTAGCAACCGCTGCCCCGCCAATCCCACAGCCGCTCCCCCCCCCCCCCCCCCCCCCCCCCCCCCCCCCCCCTCGCGCACCGTCCTGCGACCTCGCGTGGATCCCCGCCACCAGCAGCTCCCCGGCGTCGACGCCCAAGTCGGCAGCCTTCGCGGAGGACATGTCGGCAGGGGCAATGAGAACAGCCACCTTGCGGATGCCCGGACCATCTAGTCGGACAAGGGCCTCCTCCCCGCCGGAACCACCGCCGCCGCCCGGCACTCTCCACAAGTCCAAGCCCACGGCAGTGTGGGCTCGTTCCGGCGTCCACACCGTACACAATGCAGCCCGAATGGGCCGCGCGCTGGCACGGCTGTCGTCCGAGTCAGCCCCTGGCGGGGGCGGTGGCGTGGCAAGGTAGAAGGGTTGAGCTCGCGCGACCATGGTGGTGTACTTGGCGTCTTCGCGCTCCGTCAGCAAGTTTCTTGGCAGCTCCTCCTCGCTCTCCAGCTCCTCGGTGGTGTAGGGGGGTGGGTCGGCGTCGGGGACTTGCTTCAACATCTTGTACACAAAGAAGGAGTTGTCTCTCGACGTCTCCCCGTCTCCCCCCCCCCCCCCCCCCCCCGGTGAAGCGACGCCGCCTTGTAGGCCAGGAGCCCCCCAGCGCCACCGCTGGGGTCCAGCCCGGCAGGACCGCACCCCACCCCGCGAGTATGGGTGCAAACGAGTGCGAGCCATGCACCGTACATCGGACGTCGTCCATCAGCTTCTCCAAATGGTCCTTGAAGTCCACCGCGTCCTCCCACGCAGCGGATGCGCTCCCAACCAACCGGATGGGCGTCTCCACGGCGCCGGGGCCATCGTCGTCTGGGGCCATGTACCCCTGTGTGTGTGTGGGTGGGTCGCTGTGAGTGCGAGTGTGAGTGTGTGTGTGTGTGTGTGGGTGTGGATGGGTGGGTATGCAATGGGTGCACGTGGCGGAGGAGGAAGCAAGAGGGGGGGGGGGAGATCTTCTTGTTGGGGTTGGGTTCCCGATAGAGGCGATGCGCCTTCATGCGGTTGATTTGCTGCGCGAAAAGGTCATCGCCTTCATGGACGGTTACCAAGCGAGCCTCCCCGTCCGCATCCACAAGGGGGTGCTCCTGGGCAGCCGCCATAGCCTCCACAACCTGCCACGCCGACCGGGCGGGTGCGTGTGATTCCATACAACCGCAGGTGAGTGGTGCCACCAGCACACAGGCCGGGCCCACTCACCTCTGAACGCAGAAGGTCCACATTGTCACCGTCCTCGAAAACAGCTCGCCACTGGGTCGCCCCGCCGTAGTCCTCCAACACCCACTCGGTAACGACGCCGGTTATCACGCCGTAGTGCCATACTCCCCGGGACTTCTTGGCGATGACCTTCATGTAGAAGTCACCGGGATCGCCTTCCCGTATCACGCCCTCATCGGCGGCTTCCACGCCCGTCGGCGGCCACGCAGGTGCGTCGATGTCCATACCGTCTTCGCCAACGGGGTCCTCCCCCACGCCCATCACATCGTCCTCCGAGACCGGCGCCGGCGGGCCGTTTCCGACGGCTGCTGGTACTCCTGCTGCCGCCCCTGCTGCTGCTGCTTGTTTTAAGGCGGCCTTGCGGCGCAACTTACCCGCACGCTTCAACGAGTGCCTACAGTTCGGGAATTTTAGGAAGTGCCGCTCTCGCGCCGTCCTTTCACTACTGCCCGTCACGATGCCCTGGCAGTGCTTGCATGTGTACACGCCATCCTTCGACACACTCGACATCCATCCCTCTCCCGGCATGCCTGCTGCCGCGCGCGCGCGGGGGGGGGGGGGGTTGGGGGGGGGGGGGGGGGTGGGGGGGGGGGGGTTGAGAGTTGGGGTGGATGTAGCCCACCACCGGCAGGGAGCACAGATGCTAGAGCGCGGCTGTCCGCGCTTGGTTCAGCGGTGAGCGGCGGTGACCGCCAGGCTACCCCGTACTTCATGCGCGTGCATGGATGTGCAGCGTTGTATGTGCAGGGATGTGGAGCGGATGTGCAGGGATGTGCATGGATGTGCATAGAGTACGTGCAGCCGCCTGTACTTAGCCCGGGGGCTCCGCGTCGGCGCGCGACACGCGAGCCCGCGTGCGCATATCAATTTGATGAAATTATCGAAACGAGAAATTCACACAGTACTTTACACGTCGCGCGAGATAGTCGTCGCTACCCGGTATGAAATCCACGTCCCTCGTCTGTCCCGTATCGTCCCCGTATGTCGTCGTTCGTCACCACTAGGGGACATTTACGTCACATCTGAATCTCACAGTGAAGACAAAGCACACAATATTAAAACAAAGTATGAGATCCCCACAACAAATTTTACCTCTCAAACTGTTGTACCTGATATGTTGAAGGCAAAGGCAAAAATTAAAGCCAATAACAATATCCTGTCTGGTCAAGTGGATATACTGATTGACAATGCTGCCCAACGAGAATTTATCTCGTGTGACATTGTACAAAAACATGACTTGCCGGTGAAATTGCTCGATCAAGCAATAAAAATACAACTGACAGATGGCACAAATCAATAAGATCTCTCGGCACTAGGTAACAATAACGCTTCACTTTGAGGCTGGTTATACCACAGAGGCAAATTTTGTTTTTCCTCCCCAGCAATAGTACTGGGATGTCATATTAGGCATTCCATGGCTCAGAAAAATAATCCAGATATTTACTGGGATGATGGAACTATACACGAGAGACAGACAGATGCAACACGGTTTGGCTGTGAGGTCCAACCCATACCAGCAGTAGTAAGTATCTTGTCGGCAAATCAGATGGCTAAGCTGCTCCACATCTCTGTTGAACCAGTCAAAAATGCAGATGCAGCATCATTTTTCATAGCCACTCTGAAAGAATACTTTATTGCAACCCAGACATCGCAGATAAACTCGGATGATCTACAGGTACACACTGATTTAGGATGCACATCACAACACACATCAGGATGCAAATATCCTTCATGATTTCGTAGTCTGTTATCTTGACGATATTATCATATTCAGCAACACTCCGGAGCAACACATTGACCATATTGATCAGGTCCTTGCGAGATTGCGCAAGCACCATCTCTACCTGAATCCCCAAACAAATCAGTGGGGTAAAAAGCAAATAATATACATGGGTCACCGTATATATAACGGAATAGGGCAAGTTCCTTGACCCTGATAAAATAAAAGCAGTCACAGAATGGCCGGTCCCAAAGTCTGATACAGACGTGAGAGCCTTTTTAGGCTTTGTAGGATATTATTGATCATTTATTGAGGACTTGCTGCTATAGCAAAGCCCCTATTTGATTTGACAAAAAGTATTATATTTCCGGCCTGGACTGACACTCACCAACATGTTTTTGATCGCCTAAAGTATAAAATGACACACGCCCCGGTTCTGATGAATCCCATCGCTGGCCCGGACGCAGAGTTCGTGGTCACAACCGATGCCAGCAAATATACTGTGGGGGCGGTGCTCATGCAAAAAGACCCGAATGCCGGACGGCTGCGTCCTGTGGCTTACCTGGCAAAGGTCTTGAGGGGTGCGCAACTGCGCTATTCCACCTATGATACTGAATTTCTGGGAGTAGTAATTGCTCTCCAGCATTGGCGACATTATTTGGAAGGGTGTAAACATTTTACTGTAGTCACTGACCATACCACCCTCCGTCATCTACCAACGCAAGAAAAGCTCAGCAGAAAACATGCTGGCTGGTCCCAAATCATATCACCTTTTATGGACAATGTGGACATTGTATATAAAAAAAGGATCTCAAAATATGGCAGATGCACTGAGTAGGCGACCAGACTGAAAGATCTGAAGGCATCATTAGATGCATACTATATGCAGAACTTTGAGGAGGATCTGGAGCACATCACTCAATGGCTCAACCTTACCACTGTCTCGATACGGTTGGATAAACAATTCCTTAACAATATCAAATTAAAATACATGCTGGACCCAAAATTGAACAGGGAGAAGCTACCCCCTGGAGTACGATATGACCACCATACTGAACTGTATATGGCAGCTGATAAATATATATTCCTGCAGATGATGAGCTCAAAAAGAGCATCATCAAAGAACATCATGATATTAAGACGGCTGGCCATAACGGTGTTCTCAGAACTGAGAACCTGATCAAAAGGATTTTTTGCTGGCCGCACATGCACCAAAACATAAAAAGATATATCCGAAACTGTATAGTCTGTAAGCTGACAAAACAGCATACACAGGCTCCAACAGCGGCTTTACATCCACTGCCAACACCAACTGTACCATGGGAATATTTTAGTCTTGACTTTATCACAAATTTACCATTAGTGGATGGTTATGACTGTATTGCCACTTTTGTGGAATTATTCACAAAGCATGCCCACTTTAAACCTTGCCAAAAAGCCATCACGGCGCCTAAACTGGCACAACTGTACATTAGAAATATATACAAACTCCACGGTCTCAGTACTTGCATGATAGGAGACCGGGACACAAAATATACATCATCATACTTCCAAGAGCTGTTCAAACAGCCTGGCACAACCTTAAACCTCGGTACTGCATATCATCCGCAGACTGATGGACAGACTGAAATATTGAACAAAATCATAGAGCAGTTGCTGCGAGCTTTTGCTACAATAACCAGGAGGACAGGGTGAGCTACCGGTCACTCGCTGAGTTCAATTACAATAACATAGAATCGTCAACAACAAGTTTTACTCCATTCCAGGCAATATATGGCTTCCATCCTCGGTTGCCAATAGATATTGTAAACCCCAAAACTGGAGTGAGAGAGACTACCATAGACATTCTGTCGAAAATACAAGATATGCATAATCTGGTGCATGAAAATATTATGATTGCCAAAGAGTACCAAAGGCATTATCATGATAAAAACAATATGCTGCCGATAACTTTTCAAATCGGTGATAAAATAATGATCAAAACAGATGATATCATAATAAGAGGGCAGAAATGTCCCAAGCTCAAACAACGATATGTAGGACCATATGAGATCATCGCACATGTGAATCCTCAGGTCTACAAAGTACAATTACCACCTGAGCTTGAGTGCCACCTAGTATTTCATGTCTCCAAGTTGAGACCCTGGGACACTGTATCTGCGCATACTAATATTCCTGATGCCTTGATTGGCAGACAAACACGCAGAACTGATGACCCAATCATTGCGGACATCATAGACTGTAAATTGGCACTATACCCCAGACTATATGCCAAGGACAAAGCCTTGCTGTTCAAAGTAAGGTTTCACAATTTCCCGGCAACCGGAGATGATTGGATGCCCTATGAAACGATGCGGTACTCACCGCTGATGCAGCATTTCATGCTGACTGAACGTTTTTAACATATCTCGACCTCGCCAACATATATTACTGCCAAGGCGAGCCACCCGCAAAGATTTCCACAGTGAATCCGATGGCTCAGATACATTAGAGCGGGGTGGAATGTGAGGATATATCATATACCCTCACTAACCCTAATCACCATAGCATCATAGGCGCGTGTCGCGCGCCCCCAGATGACGGGCTGCCCCCGCGCCCTGCCGGCCACATCGCGCCGCCTGGTATATCAGGCACGGCGCCTGTCGGCCTGTAATCAGATCATACATACCTTGCCATCACCACAGTGGAATAGCACTGCCTCTCACCACCTCGCGCATATTCCCTCACATTATAGACGTAAATCTTACATCAGTACAGGTACTATGCAGTCTGACCCGGTGGGGTACCCTGTACTTGTACGAACCGCACACGCCCCTGCGGGCCCGCCAACACTCGGCTAGTCTAAATAAACTCAGTTAAGTACTGGTATAAGGATTACTTAAAGACGAATAGAGTCGGTATCAATCCTACCATATAGCGACCATTAATTAACGCGGCGGTTACTAGGTTCATGATGAACCCGGTTCACCTGGAGGTTGTGCAGTGGAAAAGCACTGATTACAAGAACTATCGCTAAGTCTTGTAAGCGCCGCAAATACTCGCCGTAGAGACGCGAGTATGCTGTGCGGTCCGGCGGCCGCGCCGCGCGCCGATGCTGAGGGCAACAACGCCTGCCCGTCTGCCCGAGGGATGCCGGGCGCAAAGGACGGCAATCTCGCAAGACGTCCGCACAAGACGAGAGGTTGAGTTGCTCTCGCTGGGGACAAAGAACTCGCGAGCTTCACTCACACTGAGTGCCATACGCGAGGTACAACCCATAGGTGGCGCGATGTCCCAAAGCATCACATGCCCCGCACTTTTTGCTGCACTAACTCGGCCAAGGGTTGCCGCGACGGAGCTTGGCGGGCCTCCTCTGGCTGATGTGACGGGAGGCTGCACTGGATGGATGCATGTGTTTAGCACCAGCCCAGCGGCGCTGTTGCTCCAGGGTCAGCGTCGATGAAGATAGCACATGGGCAGATACCAGTAGTGCCGCGTAGAAAGGTTTACTGCCACTCGTAGTCCATAGTCCCCTCATCACGTAGCGTCTAACCTTGCACGAGGCTGACAATATGCATGTCCATTCCTACGCAAACGATGTATGTTAGTAACATGTGCATTACCGCATAAGCTTATTTTCAACAAAGAATAACAATGGTGTGGCAACACACAATTGCATGCTAGGAACCTGTCCAGAGCTGAGAAGAGGCCTAGGGCGCGAATTGGGTGGTCATGTAGGTGTTGTCGTGGATGAGCAAAGAAGGAATGTCTGCGGCTCACTTTCGTTGTTTTGGGGACATCCATAATAGATGTGTCAGCATGTTCTTGCAATCCACTATGTAAACCACCACCCACAGGTCGTCACGTCACTTGCTAGCAGGGTGGATAACAGAGTGTGCGATTCATGTGTCCCACCCTTGGGTCTGCCACCGATGTTCTTGATGTTCTTGGAATTGAGAGAGGTCAGCCTGCTCAGGAACGCAGGAACATCGGTATGCTCTTCGCCGAACAATAGCGAGTGCAACAAAGAGGTATGGACGTGTATTCGAAGTTGTGTACCGCCTCGAAAGCGATCTGGCATATATGGTGCGCCGGCAACCGGCAAGTCACGCACAAACGGCACATCGGTAGCTCGGGATGGCGGTACGCCGGGTACGCACACTGCCCGCTGGGACGATCCGAGTCGTTGGCCATGCATGATGAAGGCCACAATCGGAACCCACTCACGCATCGGGCACGCACGTAGGGGGTAGGCAAGAGTGTCGTCCTGGTCAACGGATGCGCTATCGTGGTCTTTGTCAAAGGGTAGTAGCATGACACCGGCACAATAGTGACGTCTCCACCGAGCCGACCGTCGAGCTACGCGCGGCGCATCCGCCAGGAACATCAGTCAAAAGTACTGAGTTTTTCAACAACACATAATGTACTGTGGTGAACCGGGTTCACCATGAGCCTAGTAACGTTTCCCGTAATTAATACCTGTACGAGGTGAGTGCGTGCGTACGTGCGTGCGTGAGTGTGTCTGTTGCCGACTTTCGAAACGGTTTCGCATAGAGTATTAGATAGATCGAAAATGTTTCCGTGATAGATTCCGTAATAATTCCGCGGAGGCCAAAATATCCGTCGTGCTTTTTTTTGTTTTTTCCCGCCCCCGGGACAGGACTGGTACCAGTGAAACCCTTGCAGCGTCTCCACGACGGCCGTTTAGGCAGCAATCCAGTCACAGAAAGCCCTCGGTAGGCGACGCTCCGTCATCAAGCAAATTGCCGAAGCATTCTGCAAGATTAATTAGAGGCCAGTGACGGAATTCCCAACCCTGTTGGATCACCGTCTAAAACACTACTGCCATCAAAATACCCGGCACTGACCACGAAAGGTCCGCCCTACCCGTTTGGGCGTCGGCTTACTACCTGCTCTTACTACCGTACAGGTACTGTCTGGTGTGAATTACAAAAAAGGCAGTAACAAACCCACCTACTGCTAAAAGTAGTACTAGAAAATCAACACATCAAGCCGCCTAAAAGCGACCCGCATCCCACTGCTACCGCTACCGCTTAGGTACCTGGTACCCGTAGCTGTACCGGTACGGGTACCGGTCGGCTGGCCCCCCGGCCGCCCGCTGGCGCCGCCGGTCGGGCCTGTCGTCGCAATTCGTCAGGTCTATGGGGCGGGCATGGCGCGAGGTGCCGAGCCCGCCGCGTGGATCGGACGCGGACGCCGGACGCCGTCGGTCGTCCGTCGCCGGACGCCGGACGACCGTCGCCCGTCAGCCTCGCCGCCCGTCCGTCGACGGACGCCGGGCCCCGGGTCGGCGGGTCGGCGGACGCGGGGCTATACATTGTTGCGACTACTACGATTGATCCTGTCCCGGGGGTGGAAAAAAAAGCTTCGATTGATCCTCGCGGCGCTCTCGACGATTACACACTCCTGCAACGTGTCTACCTGTAGTCGCTACAGTATTACTTTTTCAACCATTTTCCCGACGCCCTCGTCAACCATCACTGATGCAATCGCGCTGGCGACGCAACGGGGCCACCGCCTACAGCAGTTCCGAATTATTGGTGATGCAGAACTGCTGATGGTATCCATACTGCTCACACGCTTTTTGTTATTACGACTCATATGGTCGCTACCGGAAGTTGCTACGTTGCAGGGCTCTTTAAACATACAGTCATATTATAAAATCAGATAGCGACTATAGGTACCTTTTATCCTATGTGTAGCTGCTACTGGTAGATGAGTGCTGTAGTAACAAAAAGGCGGCGCTGATACTCAAAACGCGGCGCAGATGTGAAAGCGCGTCGAACAAACTCATAACGACTACCTGTACATCCAGGTACCTCGGCGGCCCGGAGGTCCCGTACTCCTTGTGAATTACAAAAAGCCAGTGAAATATCCACAGCAAAAATCAGCAAGGATTGCAGGTGCTAACTAAACGATCAAGACCAGCCGGCGCGCATAAAAGCGTACTCGTAAAGCGTACTCATGCTCGTAAAAGCGTTACTTCAATTGATACTCCCTTATCTGTTATAAACTCGTCTATGGGGTTTCCTCCTTTCGTTCCTAACCGCTTTTCCGGCTACCGTTGATGCCAAGTTGTACGGGTCACTAGCTCCCCTGTCGTTGCGCCCCTTCCGGTGCAGCACAAGTAAAAGCAACATCACTCTGCAGGTGCACCGCGAAAAGGGGCGCGCCGGTCGGCGTGGCCCCGACGACCTACGCGTACTGCTCCCGGTGTCGGAGCACACCCGGATTGCCCGCCTCCTGCACCACTACATCGACCACATCCAGTCCGCCCTCCTGGTCCATGTTGCCTTGGCAGAGACAAACTTTTGGGCGATCACCTTGAGCGAGAAGTCTAAGTCTTGGACTGCCGCTACAATGTCGGACTGGCTCTCTACTGCCGTTCGCCTTGTCGGTGCTGCCTCCCCCCCCCCCCCCCCCTCCCGGGCGGCACTTCCAGCTGGAGCTCACTCAGCCTTCGCAAAGGTACAACATCTGCCGCTAAGGCCATCGGAGTCCCGCTGTCCCACATCCCCTACCAAGGTGGGTGGGGCCACCAACTCCGATGTTGTTCGGGTTTACGTACATCGACCCCAACGTCCTTCCTTCGTATGGCGTGTTGTGTTTCTTCAGTCACATCGCGCCCCTCCGCCACTTCCAAGTCCAACAAGACTCCGCAGCGGTGGCCTTCCCGGTGCCCCCTTCGTGACATGGCGCTACCGCTTCTTCATCAATCTACCGCTATCTCCGTTCGCTCGTCACTGGCAAAACCAGACAACTTTGAAATGTTCTAAACTCGTTTATGGGTTTTCCTCCTTTCCTAACCGCTTTTCCGGCTACCGTTGTTGCTAAGTTGTACGGGTTACTAGTCCCCTGTCGTTGCGTCCCTTTTGATGCAGCACGAGTAGACATTAAAACAGCTGAGCCTGCCATCTTCCAGTTTCGCTGCGTTACACGCAACGCCGCCCCCCTGACTCCGTTTTCCCTCCACGTTTTCACTTAACCTTCATGCCAATTTCCGCTCTTGACCGTGTAAACCAGCCTGCGCGAGCGTTTCGGAAACACTCAAACACTAACTCAACTTCCAAGTAATCCTCGCAGTCGCTGTAGGATTACCAGCCAGTCGCTTGCCTTTCTGATTGTTCTTTTTATTTTGGTGATTTCCTGCTGATATATCGCCTTATGCTGCTAGCTCATGTAAATAGTTTACGTAATCCTTACTGCATGCGGGTTTTTTAATTGCTACCAGCAGCTGACCGGTCGTAGTATCGTTGTAACATACAGCGCAGCGCAAAGAGCATCAGCAGTACACCGGTATAGGTATACCGTAGCAGGAATGCAGGACATAATAATGCTGAAGTCTTCTATGGTACAGGATACGTGAGATAAGAGTCCCGTGTTGGAAACTCCGTCACTGGCCTTCAATAGACTTGCAGAATGCTTCGGCAATTTGTTGACCTAAACGGAGCGTCGCCTACCCAGGGCTTTCCGCAGCTGGATTGCTGCCTAAACGCGGCCGTCGTAGACGCTGCACGGGTTTCACTCGTGCCAGTCCTGCTGTCCCGGGGCGGGAAAAAACAAGTCCCGTGCAGTACGGGCAGCAATAATTCGTCGCGCCACTAGTACAGGGGATTTCCGATATCGCCTTCTGCTGCTAGCTCATGTAATTCACTAGTACAGGGGACCTGCAGTCGCTACCTGTATGCCCTACGCGCGGGTTCTGATGCGGACAGCAGTCAGAGTACAGGGCAAAGGCAGTATATATTATTACGGAATTACACCGCTGGTCGAAAATAATTCAATAGTATTATATCGTAGGTCAGTGCGCGGTACTGATACCAGTACGTGTACGAGCAAATTGTAATACTAATTTTATATTATACTACATCTGTCCCGGGGCGAGCTTTCATGGTACTTTACTTGATATTGTTTGTACATCAGCTAGCTTGAGCTAGCTACTTCACTTTATACACTTTATATACTACAACTTTTATTTTTATTAAACTTTATTATATTGTTACTTTTACTTTACTACATCTTTATGTCTGTTTGTACCTGCATATGTTTCTTATTGGTATACTCGTAGTCGCTACTGCCCATCGTCCAGCTCGCGTGCAATAGCACGCACCGCGCGCCCGTCTTCGTGGACGAGGTGACGGAGGCGGTCACCTACCGGGCGCTCTCGATCAGGTCTCCCTTGCTTCATGCGTTCTGACCTATTTAAGTAGTCGCAGCCAGACAAAGGAAGGAAAAAACTGCCACTCTCGGCAACCACTGGGTCCTTCACTGAAGTAGGTCCATCTATATCAGGATTTCGCGGAACATACGCTCCCCAACGGCGGGTAGAGGTAGCCGGCCCAAGCGTTTAGTGACACCGCTCGCGTCGCAAACTCGCAACTTGGGTCGCTCCTAAAACTGCTCGCAATATAAGAGCCTTCGGTCGTCCGGCGCTTGCTGGTCCAGGACTTCCTGTCGCTTCCTGTAAGCACGGTTTGATCGAAGGGGCTCAAGCAACGGAGTGCTTCCGCGGCCACACTGTTTCTGCCGGTTTCAGTGAAGCGCCTGTGCGCGTGGGTCGTGCGCAGCCATGCCCCTGTCGTCGCTGTGGAATCGGAAGGCCTCGTGGCGGACGGCCAGCAAGGCAGCGCGGTCGTCTGAGGCCGAGGACGAAGGCGCCAGCCAGACTGGCCCGGACCGCAGGTTCATTTCCAAGCTGGCAGCCCGGAGCCGTCCCGGCAGCATCGACGAGCTGGCGGGCTCTCGCTTCGCCGGTCGCCTCATCAAGGCCAGGAGGTCGGGGGACCAGCAGCCGATTGACTTCCACAAAGTATACATCGAGAGGGGATTGGCAGGTATAGGCGCCTTTTCTCGCGTCTCCGTCCTCCATCGAGTGCACGATACGGACGGCGAAGGCAAGTTTGCCTGCAAGGTCCTGCGACTCGCGCCAGACCCCGCGGACTCCACCACACCCGAGCTGAGCACAGTGAGCCAAGTCGAGAACGAGATTGGAATCCTGAAGCGCCTGAAACACCCGAATGTACTGGAGCTCACAGACGTTTTTGTGGAGCCGGATGCGTACCGACTGGTCACGCCCTTGCACTCGGGCGGGGACCTGCTCGAAGCACTACGTTACAGAGGGAGCTTCACGGAGGACGACGCCCGCACGATAATGCGCTCGGTGCTCGGCGCGCTGAAGCACATTCACTCCCACGGCATTGCCCACCGAGACTTGAAGCTGGAGAATTTATTGCTTGCCGAGCCGCATGACCTCTCTCGCATTGTGCTCATCGACTTTGGGTTGGCAACAGACATGACGGACAACCCATGCGGCAGCGCGTGCGGCACGCCGATGTACGTTGCGCCCGAAGTCATCAGCGACGTCGACAGCCGAACTGGGCTTTCTCGCTACGGCTGCGGGTGTGATGTGTGGAGCGCTGGCGTCGTGCTCTTTATGCTGCTCTCTGGTTCGCCACCGTTCAGCAGCGCCAACGTCAAGGACCTGATGAAGGAAATTCGAACCGCCACGGTGCGGTTTCATGACCCCGTGTGGCACTTAATCTCAGACGAAGCCAGAAGTCTTATTATGGCTCTGCTGACCGCAGCGCCGGAAGACCGCATCACCGTCGACGCAGCGCTCAACCATCGGTGGTTTGATTTATAGCTCTCACGTCAAATGGCCCGATGTAGAGTGATGCTGCCATCGAAGCCTTTCATGTTTCATCAGCGGCAGTAAGCAGGGACGCTATTCACTGCTGTCTGAATGACGACGGCCCTAGCATATCGCTGCAGAGTGCTAAGCAAAAGCCTGCGGTGAAAAGCTTATCAAAAAATATCAAAATGTACTCTCAATTTCCAAATATACGCGCTGCACATAGGCAGAAGATTATTAAGATTATTGAGATTGTAGCGAGTCCTGTACAAGGACCTAAAGGATGAGATACTCGTATGGACAGGAAATATTAGACATTGGCGTCACATTTGACACTAGCACCGCCTGTAATACTGAGACTTTACATGAAGCGACGCCACGATG
The DNA here is from genome assembly GCA_006384855.1 of Tetraselmis striata. Lineage (NCBI taxonomy): Eukaryota > Viridiplantae > Chlorophyta > Chlorodendrophyceae > Chlorodendrales > Chlorodendraceae > Tetraselmis > Tetraselmis striata. The sequence continues at coordinate 36,880 of VCJN01001198.1, read as the reverse complement.
CGGTGACTGCACGTTTTCGCGGATCCCATGTTGTCACTTTTCATGTGAACGCCGGGCACGTATGGTACAAGGCACCAACAGATGGCACCAAGTTGGTGGATAACGAAGTTAATGAGACTTGGACATCAGCGGCAGCCACAACAGGCTGCTCTCACTAGGTGTCCCAATGGCGCATGTCCTTGCCCTCCATCTCACGCCAGGCTCATTGATTATGCAAGGTAACGCGCTGCGGCTGCACGCGCCATGGAAAACAGGTCATTTAGTGAGCTGCTGACAAAGCGGATCGGAAGAGCACCGAGAGGTTTCTGGTCTCGCTGCCCTTGGCAGCGCCTCTCGGGACTTGCACATCCACTGTCTGCGCGTCCTCGTCGAAGCTGAACTTCATAGGATGGCCCTCAAACTCGCACCGCTCGGGCGGCGTGTTGCAGTAGCACCGCATGACGCCAAACCCACTGCGAGGTGAGGAGCCCGTCGCGATCAGTGAAAAAGGAAGCACTTGTACAATGGTCTGAGAGAAACCGCAGGATGATGTCTAGTGTGTTAGTGAAATTGAGACAGGGCATGGCGGCGGCAGGCGAGGGGGCGATGTAGGGTAGGGGGGGGGGGGGGGGGGATAAGGTTACCATATTTGCAAATGAGCTACATGGGGAAGGTGGGGCCCCAAAGTGTGTGGTGGAGCAGGGGGGGAAGGCGCACACCGCAATCCAATGACAATCTTCTGGTTCCCGTTCGGGGCCTCCACCGCGCATGACATGACCGCAGCACCCGGGTTGAACAGCTCACACAAGCCGATGGCCGCAAACCTCACGCCGTCCATGGTTAGCACCGGCGCAACGGTCACCAGCTCGCTGCCTCCCGGCGGCAGCTGCGAAAGGATGTCGCCGCATTCTCAGGTTCCAGCAATGCCCAGACAAACACATTTCGATACAGCTGCTGGGGACATGCTTACCCGTATCAGGATGTGATCATTTGACCCACGGACATGGCTCAGCTTTAGGGCCGCACTCTGCCACAGCACGTACTCCTGCGGGCGCAAGTGAGGGTGCAGCACAGCGGCACAGCTCAAGCGCCATGTGTAATGCCGACATTTGGCCGGACCTCATCCAACAGAAAACACAAAAGGACTAAAGCACTGCTGTGCTGTTTTCATCTGGAAACAAAATTATACTTGTGTGTATCATCTTTTCTCTCTGTTCCAGCTTTGTGGTACCCGGCGAATGTATTGACACATATACTACATCACTTTCTCCCAGCAGACCTATTTCAACTAGTTCGCAACCCAGACACAAGGTAGCTATACTAGTTCGTAATTATGTGGTCCCGGCAGGCATTCACACATTCCGATGCCAACACGGGGATATGAAGATTCAAAGTGAGAATAACCACTAGTGCCTGCCAGGCTGCCAAAGGCCAAGCATGCGGACCGATCATATGTAGCAAACGCGGCACTGGTATATATGCCATCCCAATCTGCTGACAATTACCGGTTGTACATTCACCAAAAGGTTCTCCGCTCAATATTGACAATTACATGTGCTGGAAGCGACACAGAAAATCAAGAAGTACTCAATAGTCAAAACAATTTAAAAATAACCAGCAGCCAATAATAACAAAAACAGCCAATAAGAACAATAACCGCAGGCAACGCCCCGTATGGAACTGCTGGGCCCTAGCCCTATAGTGCCCTACTCGTACCATGGTATTACCCCTGGTATTACTGTATGGGTGCGCGACTACATACTTGCGAAACGATTATCCGTGCGTCGGCACCCATATGCGTACCGAGATCATCCTCATCATGACAGGATGCTGACGTAATCGTAATAAGAACCGGCCCTGATGCCAGTCAGAGGTCAAACCCAGACGAACCGAGCAAATATATGTTGTTTATCCGGTACAGGTAGGTTGCGCCAATCCCCGACGATTTCATGACGACGCTTAAATACATATATTGCTGGTCCTCACCCACTTCTTAGGGCCTTTCAGGGTGCACTGACTACCCACACTGTCCATGGATTTGGTACATCGTTGATCGGTTTGGTACATCGTCATCGGCTTAGCGACCATGATCCTATCGCTACATCATGCATCATATATACAGTAATCTCGGGGCTGTACCGATATCCGTACACGGTACGAGATAACAGGGTGAGATAACAGGGAGTAAGTCGTCAACTACAGTTTCTGCTACCCGTACTGATAGTAATCCCCAAGGATTAGTCCGAGTGGCTTTTTTTCCCCGCCCCCGTACCAGTATGAGATACCGGGGTAGCTGAACATAATATTGCTATCATCGAGCCAGACTCGTCCCTGCGGTACAGTGGACAGGTAGTCGCTACATAGCGAGCGCAGCGCCCGACAACCCGGATAGGACCTGTACGAGGACAGTTACCCGTGGGAGTACCAGTGTGCAGGTACCAGTAAGGATTATCCCTTTACCAGTAAACATGTAAGGATATGTACCACACAAATCCCCAGCATGTGGGTACCCAGTGCCTGGTGCGTTTTGCGCGGTATCCTTACAAAACAGGTACGATCAGTCGTGGTACGACTGGTAACAATATAAGAGTAAATAATATAAGGCCGCGCTCGTGTACCTGTACAGTTCCTCATGCCCGGTGAGGGATGCACATGCATTTATATCTGCTACAGCATTTTTTTGGTCGAAAAATACAACCAGTCACACATATACCAGTACAGGTCACTGGATGAGGCACCTCATTCGTATGAGCGTATTCCGGCATCAGCAGTCATGAGCGGAATACATATGTACCCCTCGCACATCTTGCAAGTCTCCCATGTCGGCGTTCGTGAAATAAACGCGAGCAGTCTTCCTTGCTACATTGCCTACTACCTAGTCGCTACAGGGCAGAAGGGCACTTCCGTGTGGGGAGATCAAGCAGTGCGGACGCACGCACCTGCGCACGGCCATCCTCCAAAGACGATGCAATAGGCCACACATCCGAAGCGCGCACGCGGGTCCACAGAGCGGGTGGGGCGGCGTCGTGGATGTGGAAGCGGCGGCGCTTGCGGTCCCAAGAGGCACCTTGGATGTTGAATACGCCCACGATGGAGCTGACACTGTTGACATTCCACACCTGCGCACCACGGCAAGTTGGCATCCACGCTCTCAACGTGGCTGCAGGGACAATATCAACTTCACATCCTGACTTGACGCCCTCAATACTACTAAAGCACAGTAACCACCAAGCTTGACTTATATTGAAAACCCTGAGTCTTTATATTGAAAACCCTGCAGGTCCAAGCACAAACGCAGACTAATAGTTCGTAAGGATATAAATAATGCCAAGAAATTTTACAAACAATGTAATTATTAAATTCCTGATTAATGACACGCCCTGAATTCAAAATACCAGGCTGTAACCACAGCGACAGACTGGAAAGTGTTGAGATGCCCCAATGCAGTTGCATGGGAGTATCTAGGTTGCCACTGAGGGCCTCGCTACTTAGGGAGTTGCTAACCCGGCGGTACAGGCCTATCGGCGCACCTTGAGCAGCGTGTGCCCGTCGCACATGGGATCGGCAAACAGAGTGTCGCAGGTGGGCAGTCCGGGCAGGAGAGCGCGCAAGACGGTTCCGTCCGACAGCACCAGGCGGCGCAGGAGGCTGAAGTCGTGCTCGCCGGGCTTGTCGCTCACGTACACGGCGGACCCGCTGGCGGCGCGCGCAATGGCATGCAGCTGCGCCGCGGGGTGCTTGCTCTGCGATGGCGATCAGCGGGAACAACGGCCTCTCATTGCACCGCCACAGACAGCGGAGGGGAGATTCGGTGTGGCAAGCAAGGTAGCTTGCCATCGGGCTGGGACTCCGCCAAGCAATGGGTGGCACGCGTGCAGTGAAGCGTAGCGGTCCTTGGGACAGTCCATCACGGATGGCTTAAACTCAGTGCATTATTTCGGGGCATGTTGCGCCTACTGATCATGTGCCGTACCTGAAACATGTCCCAGTCAGGCTGCACCAGCACGCCCAGGAACAGCGAGTTGTAGGCGGCGTTCCCAATGTGGGAAGTGTGGCTTGCCGGGTCTCGCGGGTAAAAGTCGTCGCATGCGCGCGCGATGGCTGATGTCTTGTATCTGGAGGTTGCGGCCACCGCCGAAACCAGCAGCAGTGGTTAATCGGCATGGCAGGGAAGAAACAGAAGATGTCTTGCCCCACAGCGGGGCGGGAAGAAACAGGAGATGTCTTGCCCCACAGCGGGGCGGCACCAATGCCATCCCTACACGGATCCCAATATTTGATACCCAGATGCATCGATGTTAACATGCAAGCAGCACAGCACAGCACATCCATACGTATACGCTACTCTATCTAGCTCACACACAAATGCACACATGCTACTACTCTTTCTCACACACACATATTTATGTACACACACACAAATGTATCTATTTACACATATATATGTACAAAGAGAGAAAGAGGGAGATTTAGGGAGAGATGACGGACACACAGACACAGACACACATGTATATCACACACATACATTTATATATACACATATATATACATGCACATCTACGTACAAAGAAAGGGGGAGATGGAGATCGAGGGAGAGATAATAGACGGACATAGACACAGACACACACACAGACACACACAGACACACACAATCGCACGCGCCTGCCCGTCATACAGCGCAAATAATCATGACGAGGATTCTAAGGATGATGTAGCTGAAAGCGCAGCATGCAATATCTAACCGCACAGCCAGTGAGAGACCGGTCCGTGGCAGCGGGACATCCCCATGCACTCCTATCCCTACGGTGTAACACAGATGTCAGCAAATCATGGAACCGCCGGGGACTGGTGTGTTTGCGTCGGCGTGAAACAGCGGCGGCGTGAAGCAGTGCCGCAGCTGCCAGGCATGGGCAGGTTGCTGATCCGCTGCCCGCACCGGTAAAAGTTCTCGGTGGAGTGGCACATGCAGTTGATGATGTGGTTGCCGGGGAAGTGGTCTGCCACGCTCTGCTCCAGCGCCGTGTGGGATGCCAGCGCGGAGGTGGGCCCCCCGCCCTGGCTTGGCACCAGCCCCACACCGGCTTGGCAGTCCACCTGCACCGCAGGCACTGTCAGCACAAGCAGCCCCCACAAGCACAAGCCCGCCTGCGCGGTAGCTTGCTCAGGCAGGGCCCGAGCCCCAGGCCACGCGCAAACCCCCGATGTGTTCACTACGAGCCAGAGCTCCGATCCTAATGTAACGTACAATGCACCGGTACAGCTCATCCTCATAAGCATATACACAAGGCGAGGCACGTTTATTTAAACGACTTTCCGGTTTATGGACAGATGCAGATAGTTAATGGTCATCCTCCGCGAACTCCCAGTCATGGACATGCAAGGTGCCCCCGTGTCTGACCTTCACGCCAGTCACTCCAGCCTCCGCCAGGTACTTGTGCATCGCCTGCATCCCCACCGCAGCACCGACCAAGCCGCCAGTCAGCGCTCACCCAGCCGGAGGGCGCAGAGTGCTGTCAGCAACAGCGTTCGGCAGCGGTGCCTGACCTGGTACAGCTTCGCTGGGTCCCGGACGATGCCGACACCTGCGAGGGACGCCGGGCCCCAGTTCATGGCGGGCTCCACCTCCAGCACGCCCGGCGTGGGGTTGGCGAACACGAGGTCCGCCTCAAACTCGGACGCGCCGGGTGCCTGGGTGGATTGCGAGGCGCACGGGGTCAGGCGCCGGCACAGGCTGCAGCGGAGCATCGCTGATTTCCACAGCAGTTTGCACATCGAGTTCACAGGCGCTCGCTACTGCCGCAGCCAGACATCCCATCCCCGGAACAACGAACCGCCTTTGGCGTGTAGATATTGTCGTAGCCGGGAGGGGGAGGGGACGGCTATCGAAGCGGCATCGGCTGGGAGGCAGCAAACAGCAAGACGTTAAGCGCAGCCAGCAGCGGCCCCTAGGAACAACTCGGCTTGGGCAGCAGAGAGCAGCAAGTTCACACATTGTAATTCCATTTCAATTGTCAGAGTCTCTGTGTATTGTTTGCCAGGCTAGTGACGAATAACATAAGGTGAAACGCGCCCACCCAGGGGCGCGGTGTTCGAAGGAGCGGCGAAGGGGCATTGCGGGTTCCCCCGGGGGGGGAGAAAGGGGGGGGGGGGGTCGTCCTAGCTAGACAATAGACCCAATAGACCCAGACGAATCCAGAACAAACTTGATACAATAAAAATGAAAAGCACCTGTCGGCACCGTGATGCTGGCAATTGCAACTGTACATAAAAAATGTTATCCCTGCACCAATACCCGTCACGAAGGATTTGCAGCGTTGCTTGCGTGCAGTGGCATGGGGAAAATAGGAGGCGGGAAGAGGGGGGAGGGGTGGGGGGGGGGGGTTGATCACCTCCAGGGATACACCCCCCCAGTAGCCAGACAGCCCGTGCCAGCAGTAGAAATACTCCACGTCATAGCGATTGCGCAGGTGGGCCACCACATCACCCAGGTTGGACAGCAGCAGCTCCTGTAGCAAGGGGGAGTTTGCAGAGCTGAGCGTAAGCGGGCATACATTGACCAATGTGACACACATGGATGCTGGTTGCCAGGTGTTATGACACCTGGGCACCCACCGCGCAAAACATGGGTGTATGGAAACAGTTACGGTGTTACGGGGGTTTCAGTGTTTGCCATGTGGCCCTGTTTGCCTTAACCCTATATTTTACAGCTTCACAACGCCCATAGTGTAGGTCCAACCCTCAGTGAGACCCTGCAATTTGATTGCTATTAGCAAAGCAGCGCACCGAGCTGTGGGAGCCAGTCAGGGGAGCCGCAAACTTGTGGTTGGCGCGCACGCCCGCCAAGCGGTGGATGAAGTCCCCCGACGTGGCGAAGAACGCCAGCAGCGGCTGCTTCAGTGGGCCACGCGTCGCGCACCACGTGAACCACGTCACCACACGTGAGTCCCACTCGGCGGGCTCCACCACGTTCTCGTAAAACTTGAGAAATAGAAACTCCAGCGTGCCCTGTGTGGGCGACATTGTCGCACTAGCTTAGTACTGGTATTGCTCAGAATTATGTGCCAGTGGGACTTGCTTGGCAAAGAGCATCAGAGATTATCGCCAGGTCGGAGAGAAGACAGGGGCGGGCGGGCAGGGGCGCACCTTGAACCACCCGACCAGTACGGATAGAACGTTCCATATGCAGCGTGTCAACAGGTTCGTGCGCAGGCAACTGGGCGGGTCTGCGAGCAGCGGCCATGTCGGTTTAGCAAGCCAAACAGCCATCAAGTCCGCTGAGAGGCAGTGGGAGACAGTGGAACGGACCGCCACATGGAGGAGACTTGGGGGAGGGGGGCACAAACCAGCTTCCCCATCGCTGTCCTCCATGATGAGTGCCATCGTGGCGGCAGCGGCGCCGCTGCCGCTGGCATGTTGCGCCAGCTCCTCCGCCTCGTGGTGCAGCATCGAGTGCTGGGACTTGAGCACGCGCTCCTCATCCAGCCCCTTGGAGAGGTGCATGCGGTGCTGCTCATCCACCTCTGTCATCTGGTAAGAGCGGCGGAGCAACGCACCCATGGTTGGCAACACAGGACGGTACGGCTTTGTGCGACTGCGCTATGCGTGCTTGTTGCCTCTATGCGATACATATAGCCTGAAATCGCGCACATGTGTGTCTGCAGACCGGAGCAACCGTGTACAACTCCGCTTACGGGGAGACGAGCCCTTTCCATCGATGAGGGCGGCCGTTCTCATCACGATATTCACTTGAACAGAGCCGAGGCGCGCCCAGACAGTTTGGTACTGTCCTGACAAGAAAAAGTAGCAGCAACATCATCCCCAGCGCACTGCTCGCCTTCGCACTTAAGAAGGCTCCGGAGCCTTGCTGTTGGAGGTGTATGTGGTGTATGTGGTTCTGTGTGACTCGAAGGAGGTGCAGCAAACCGCAGAGGTGACAGGCGGTGCCCTTACCTGCCACCCGTCATCGAGAATCACGAGCTTCGGGGGCACCCCTCCATTCTGAAGGCTCTTCACGCCCTCGTCCAGCCCTAGCCAGCAGCACCGCGGGCCTGTGAGGCGCTCCGCTGCAGGAATGCGGCGGCCGGGCTGGCGCATGCATCACCACGGGCCAGGCGGGGGCCCGTACCACGCGCAGACACGCGGCTGTAGAAGGCGTCCCAGGTGCACCAGCCAAAGGCGTCTAGGGAGGCAGGCAGCTCCTTCATGGTGCGAGGGCGGCCGCCCCCAGAGAGCGCCGCCGCCGCCGTGACGGCCTCTTCCATCAGGGCGTAAGGGTCCCACGATGCCGCCACCAGCAGAGCCGCTGCCAGAGCCGCAGAGGACCACAGCGCAATCGCAGGAAAAAAAATAATGAGCCACACTTCTGGGACGGCGGTGCGTGTCCGTGTGTGTGAATGTGTGGCACGGCGTTTTATCGACGGTGCCCGGCCGGGCTCCTTGAACACGCATGTGCATGTTCCTTGTAGCCAATCAACTATTTATGTGTAAATGCCAGTCAAACCGGTACTGGTAATAACATGACCTTCTGCAAAAAACATAAAAAAAGTTCCCGCTCCAACACCGGTAAAGGTAGCGTACGGTGACGATGGCGCTGATGCCGTAGTACGCTTGTGGTAAGTGCGGTCAAGACGTCATAATACAGTAATTTCTGCACTTCTGGACATCCTTATTAGTACTCAAACTGTGCGGGACGGGCACGGTCAATGTAGTCGCCGCTGCACTGGAGCGGGTAGTGCATGCAGACAAGAAGCCCTTTGCGCGGCCAAATTGCAACGAGTAGCAGCCCCGCTACGGCTCCGGTTGATGGGATGTCGTGGGATGCATGAACGTACGGACGGGACAGATAGCTATGCACCCATTGAAGGCATGGAAAACTCCTGTAGCTGCCTTTTGAAATACGCATTGGCAGGTTCTCTCGCATTTCCTACCTCTTCTCCCATGTATGTCATGCAGAGGACTGGGGCAGGGGGGGGGGGGGGGGGGCAACGGATGCGCACCTCCCCAGGATGAGCTCTCAACCGAGAGGTCTCCACTCTCAATGCGAATGTTGAGCGTGTTGTCTTGCTCAGGCCGGCTGCGGGGGCACCACCAACGTCAGCACTCCTCGCACGCATGTCCGTGCTGCCCTGATCTCCAAACGGCTGACCCCCCCTGTAGCGGCACCCCACCCCAGTACCGCCCGTGCTTTTGGCGCGGGGCTGAGCGTCAATCTCCGCCTGCGGCGGGCTCACTCACCACTTTGGCCCCGGGGGCCGGAGCGTTGCGCGGAACGCCCCGTCGATGAGGGGCAGCAGGATGGCATACGGCCCGCCGTGCTCCAGCTCCAAAAGGAGAAACTGCGTCTCAGGCGGCACCTCCTGCAAGCGGAGACAGCCACTTGTGATGAGCCCACACCCAGCAGTCTGGCGTGGGCGTTTGGGGCGTGGGCGGGCGCCAAGTCATACATCCCAGCCCCCGCACCTTGGCGAACCGCCCCCAGACTGGCGTCATCCACCACAGCTTGCAGCGAGCAAGGGCAAGAAACCTGTTGCAGAACAGCTGGGAGCCCAGCGCGCGCAACGGCGCTGTCAGTGCAAGCGGTAGCTAGGGGCTAGGCGATGCTGCCACTGCGGGTGGCGAGGTGGGGGGGGGGGGGGGGGGGGGGGTCAGAGATGGGCACAGAGGTCTTCTGCGCAGGGCTCACATTGCCGAGGGGCATGTTCAGCATGCTGACGTCCTTCCAGGAGCTGGTGCCCAGCACTACCGCGCCCCAGCTGCTGGAGAGATCATCATTCAGTGTCAGCGTCTCGAGCTTGCTGGCACCGGTTACAGCTCCCAGCACGGTGTGCCCCGTGTCTGCGCAGCAGAGCACAGCGCGGTGGGTGGGTGAGCCTCTTTCCCGCCTGATGCAAGCAGTTCATATCTCACACCAGCGGCCGCCAGAGGGACGCTGCGGTTCCCTGGGTTCCGAGGGTTGGGGTTTTGGGGGGCCGTTGGGCGCGAGTACCTGTGCGAACACCGCCGTTGCGGTATTGCAGCGCGACGCGCCCGCGCCCTGGCTTGCTCCCTCCCTCCAACCCGCCCCACCACCTTTCGCTTTCCTTCTCGCGCTTGCCGTGCTCCCCGTCCGGATGGTCCATACCCATCAGCGACGCTTGACAGTCATCGTCATCGCCGCCCCGCCAGCGGAAGCCCGGCAAGCAGCCCTGCGCCTGAGCCGGTGCTGTGTGGTTGCCGCCGCCCATCGCGCCCGACGGGGAGCGCTTCACCGCTCGCCTCAGCGTGGCAACGCCCCGACCCGTAGGGTCGCCAACGGCAGCAGCGCACAGGGAATAGGGGGATGGGGGGCGGGGCTTAAGGGTGAGGGTCTACGCCGTCGGCCGGTTTACCGGTTTTCACGAGCAGTCAGTTAAGATCGCTCTGGCGCCTTTCTCTGCTCCAGGTGTGGTGTGATCGATCACACAACCCGCTGCGCGCCATCGCCAGCGTGCTGCCAACAGCAGGATGTGACATGACAGCGCACGTTTTATTGCCCTACTCGACTTAAAGATGTGTTTCGTTGTACAGTACCCTGTATATTGTGTGCGCAATCCTTAATTGGTACCTATTCTAGGTCCCCCCCCCCCCCCCCCCCCCCCCCCCCCCCCTCTTTCCTGATCCCCAGGGACCGCCACGTATAAACAACACATTAAATCTTGCCGGCCTAAAAACCCTGAAAATAAATCATAGGGACTAATTCTGTCCCGGGCCGGCAAGCCGCCCCGACGGCGAGGGCGGATGTAAAAACCCAATGCGACGAGTCCGCGCAGCAGTACGACGCTGTGGCCGCTACGGCCGCTGCGGCACGGGCTCGGGCGTTCCTTAAAGCATCCGACTTGAATACATGTATAACCCATTTAGTAGATCAGCCAAGTCGGGCGCGCCCTAACACGTGGAAGTCAGGGACTGTGCGGTGGTTAGATCGACTAGCTAGGGCGAACGTAGGGCTAGCTGAGGGGGCGCACCTTCCAGTTGAGTGGAGGTCACTAGCCGCGCGCGATGCCGCTAAACTAGTAAAGGCATCGGTGTGGGCGCGTTACGAATCGTCGTCATCGTTAGCAAGCAATAACACCTGGGGTATATATGTCCAGGCGTCTTATGCGTCAAACCCGTTGCCACAGTACGGTGTGGGTGTCCCCGCGGGGGTGGTGGCCGGGTAGCACATTATTATACAATTACGCACCCGAGTATTTCCCACTGCCCGCCGATTGGCCCGGATTCATGCCATGCCTGAGCGGTTCCTTGAACACTGCCCTGCATGTGGCGGAGGTGAATCTGAGACTATCGAACATATGTTGGTGAAGTGCCCGCGGTGGGGGTATCACCGTCATAATTTTGGGTTGTTAGTTCCGGAGTTCAGGGATTTTATTAATTAATAGTCAGGTTATTGCGTCAGCACCTGAGAACTTAACTGCCATTATTTGGGGCGGGGTCCCCCCTCCCTTCACGGCGCCCTGGATTTTACTGGGAATGGGAAATTTTTCCAGCTATGGCGTCGGGCCCTCCCTCACATTGCCTTTTTTGTTGCACATGTATCGCACTCCCGCAATGCTTTGCCCCGCGGGTTGGGGCTTGCCCCAACTCGCATTACTCGAATGGGCCGACGCCCAAACGGGTAGGGCGGACCTTTCGTGGTCAGTGCCGGGTATTTTGATGGCAATGTTTTAGACGGTGATCCAACAGTGTTGGAAATTCCGTCACTAGCCTTCAATTAAAATTGCAGAATGCTTCGGCAATTTGCTCGATGACTATCACGGAGCGTCGCCTACCCAGGGCTTTCCAGAACTGGATTGCTGCCTAAACGGCCGTCGTAGAGACGCTGCAAAATAAGGGTTTCACTGGTGCCAGTCCTGTCCCGGAAGCGGGAAAAACAACAAAGAAACGACGCTGTGCCGTACGTACAGTCTACAGGTAGTGCGTGTACGTTATTCGTGCTTACCTATATTAGGGTATTAATAGGGCAAACTTATCCCTGCCATATCACATTGCTCCCCCATTATTTCCAGGTCGTAGAAAGGGTACAGATATCGATAGGCTGATGCCTCTGACATGCAGCAGCAGTCCAGACAGCCAGACTACCAGGTACCTTACCAGCGGCGCGGCGCAGCAGCAGCGTGACTTGCTTGCAGCAGCGCTTGTCGGCAGCAACGCACGCCTAAAGACGGACCACAGGCTGACAGAAGAGTAGCCTACCGAGCCTACCCTCGAGCAACAGAGTTCTAACTGTCACCCGCCCTCCACCTCGAACGACGTGTCTACAAATACGCTTGTCCCGATCGACAGCAAAGGGGCAAATACGCCATGGGTATGACGGAGGAGCAGTTTCAGCAGGTGGGATACGGCGCAGGGACGGCACTTCCGGAAGATCGCCCCTTGGGCCCTAGGGAGTCAGTGCACTGAACAACCCTCTGCGTGCGCAGGTCTGTGAGGCATTCCTCTGCGATGACAACTTTGCGGAAGGCTTTGAGGTGAGCCCCCCCCCCCCCCCCCCCCTCGCGCACACACACACACACACACACACACACCTTCTCCCACTCTGGCCACTTATCGGCGATCGTGTTGTAGCCGGCAACAGCACCGAAACCGGACCGGCACCGGCATGCGAAACGAGAGTGCACGTTCGAAGCCTCTGTCCCTGAGAACCGTCCGCCCAGCGGACGCACTCGCAGGAGATCCAATACTAAGGGCAGGTTTGGCGCGCTCCGCCAGGCGTTTGCACGAGACAACTGTGACATTTTCGACACAGATGCCGAGGAGCAAAAGCTAGAGTAAGTTTTTCACCAGGCTGGCAGTCTGCCAGAGCCTGCCCTCGCTAGCATGGACATGGGCAAATATGTATGTGCAACCGCTAATCACTCTAGGACTGACAATACATAACTGCACCCACCCGCCCAGGTATACTGAGGTGTACAAAAAGTTTCAAGAGCTCTTTGATGTTAAAATCGAAGGTGTGTTAGCCTTGCAACCGCCCCTGACTTTGCAGCAGGTTTTGAGCTGTGTTTGAACACTCCGCCATTGAGTCTCAGGGGGTGGTAATGCTGACATAACATGGTGTGGTGATGCATTGTGTTTCGTGCGTAGAACTTCTTGGGGCCCAAGGTGTCAGCACGGACGACTTCTATTCAGCCTGCAAACAGGTTGGGCCCAGCGCATGCCGTTAGGGCTTGCTAAGTCAATGAAGGCACAAGCGCCCTACATCCCTAAAACCAGTGTGCTATCCCCGCCGTCCCCATCAGGCTGTCAAAACGGGGGACAGTGACAGGGAAGAGTTCATGAAGATGCTCATTGCCATCACGGACTACGACATGTTTTTGACAACAATGCGCGAAGAAAAGCTTAGGAAGGTGTGTGCATTGCACCATCGCCCACCTTTGCCATGTAAATGCGCTGCGGATGTGCTATGATGTATAATGGTGTACAGTGATGGATGCTGGTCGGTACGCTTGCTGCTATTTCAGGAGTAACTGGCCTCTATGGTATGAGCTCAAACTGGGCACTGGTGCTGAGGATCTCTTGCAATGTGCTCGTGCAGGACCGGGCATCAGCATGATGCCTGCGTGGAGTTTTGTATGCTGGCTATCACCGGCACTCTCCATCCGTTCTGTCTCTGCCATTTAGCCATTGCCAGTGGTTTATCGGCAGAGCAACCTACGTGGCACCTGTCCATGCTCCCTTATTTGGGAAGGGCTCATCCTGGCTGCCACTTGGTATCTGGGTATCTGGATACATGGTACCTGGGTACTGATACCTATCAGACGAAGACCCCTAAAGGTTTACCTGTAGCCTTCTAGGATTGTATTCACATTTCATGTTAACACAGCCCTGCGTGCGTGCCTATCAGCTTGCCTTTCTGTCTGCTTGTGAATCTACCTGGTTGACTCCTGTTCTTTTTCGGAGGAGTATGGCATGGCTGGAGCAACTAGCTACGCGCGTTTTCGCCAGTCTGCTCCCAAGCACTCCCCATATACAAGGCTACCCGAAAGCTGTGCCGGTTCACAGACCTTCAAGTACAAGATGCCGCACATTGCACGTGTATGCACGAGCAACTCATCCATGGCATGCCTTCAAACATGTTGCGAGATATGTACGATGTCCCAGGAAGGTGTGTTGATTACAGGGGATCAGTATTATACGGGGGAACGGAGACCGATGGACGTGCGTGGCAGACTCAAGCAACTACGTACATGCAGAAACCAGCATGCGTTCACTATCAACACGACTACGGGCTTGATTTCATAGTAGGGGCTGTCAGGAGTAGGAAGTGGAATTAGTACTGGTGCTGAAGAGAGGTGCTGTACTGGTGGTGCAGAGAATGGGTAATCTTGGCGATGTCAGCTGTGGTGACAGTGGTACCGGCTAATTGGGTGCCAGCTTCAGCCTGCTGCCTGTGATAGGCAGGCAGGCGAATCCTGTCACCACCAGTGTGAGTAAGACAACTCGGGTGAAAATTGAGAACACCTTCCTTTGAAGGCGCTGTCGATGTTGCCTGGGACGGGATCTTAAACCTTGCCGCGGGCTTTGAGGACATCATCTGCCAGGGGTCCATCAGGAGTTTCAGAAGCCAGAGCGCGCATGGTCGCCCTGTCGCGGAAGCATGCCCACAAGGCAAGCTTATCTGCCTGGGGTCTGAAAATAATGGCATAGCCATACGCAGGGCCATGGGTGTCCACCACGGGGAGATGGAGCTCTTCTTCGCAGTCAGGCAGGGAAAAGGCCGTCCAAAATGTGGCCCAGTTTGTCAGGATGGCAGCCTTCATGCGCATGGTGCCGCAGCAGCCGGCTGGAGGTGCGTCGCGTCCGCACGTGTAGTCGCCTGGATGTGACATGCGCTGACGCAGGACTGCAGGGGTAGCTGCGTCTCCGGGGAGCAGCACCATACTGAACTCGTAGTTCCCAGCGTGCTGATCTCCGGCATCAACTAAGGGGGTCCTGTTGCGCATGTTCACCGCCGCAAAGCACGCCTGCATGTCGCAGACTTTGAACATCCAAGATGTGAGCAGATCATTGGTGGTGACGTACTGCACACCACTTTTGCGTGGATCGTTCTTGCCCTTCTCAGTGCTGATCCAGTCATCACTGACATACTTGACGATCGGCCCTTTTCCAGCGCGTCGAAACAGGATATGCAAGATACCACCAAATACCAAGCCTGGGCTCCTTAGCCACTTTGTGTTGGCTGAGCCGACCAGTTGACAAGTGGCAGCGGAGATATTCGGAAGGCGTTCAGACTTCAGTGCACACACAGGGTTGCCACCCAGCATGCCGTAAATCTTGTAGAAGGTGTGCCCATCTCCAATGGCGTGATGCATGCTCACCACCAGAGCAAAGTGGCCAGGATCAGCCGGGACCACAGCCAGACGGAAGAGAGGCTCATTCCTGTGATGTGATTTACAGGGCGAGGTTAGCACCAGGCCAGACTATCTCAGAGTTGTGACCTGGGGGTGCCAGCGTCTTAAGATAAATAGACACAGGGTGGGGGCGATCCAGCAATGACCCAATGAACAACAACGACAACAATTTGTGCAGAGACACTGCTACGCTCTCTAAATATGCGAGGCGCATGCAATATGCATATTACCATGCACAAGTATACAACGTAAATCGACAAATAAATCGTGTTGACGCTAATTATAAAATGCGAGCACATGGATGAAAGCGGTCAGTAGCTTCCTGTCGTGAGTAATCGCACAGGTGTTACAGTCCTCGCTGGCTGATGATGATCTGAAATTGGGCGATACAGCGCGTGATAAATCTTGGTTTGCGCCTACCTGTCGATTGCCTCGGCAGGAGGTTTCAACATGAGCTCGGGGTTGGCTTCTAATTTGGCAAGGAGCATCGAGTACTCCGCCACTGAGACGTCACGAAGCCCGATGTCCTCGGAAAAGACCTTGAAGAGCGGCTTCGCGTCAGATGACGAGCTGCCAACTTCGATGGCAATGCCCTTCGGAGCGCCGGCAATCCGCACGAGGCGTCCACCAAGCCAAGGGTTCTTCGCAACTGTGGCTTCTAGGCGGGAGTAAAGCAAGTCGATCGGTGGCTTCCCCTTGAAAAATGTAATAGTGGCAATGTGAGGAGTCCCAAATCTTGTGAGAGTCTCCTCAAGCTCGTTCAGCTCCAGATGTCGTGTCGCCTGTACTTCCTTGAGGTTGTCCGTTGCGGGCGAGGTCCCGGACGACATGCTGGTATCGGTCGTCGGAGCACGATGTGGGAGGCGCGGTGCTGCGACGCAGTAGTGTGAAGTGCTGTACGACGAGTCGTGCTGTCTTTCGCTCAGGCTATCGTAGTCGCCGATGACAGAAATGCATGTCCGAGGGCAACACAAATGCAATATCAGATTCTGCCAGAACCTACTCCTGCAGCATGACAGCAGCAGACGGCACAATACGCACAATCCCACGCAATAGTGAGCGATGCAGTCTGGGGAGTTGCACACGGGATATAAACAACATACACCGCGGCCTGCCGCTGCCTCCTGGGTCGTCGCCTAGCTAGAATGGGCGGTATATTGTCGGTATATGTGTTATTGTAAATATTGGGTGACGCCGTTATTTTGCAGGCTGCGGGCGACTGTATACATCACTAGCACTGACTGCTGCGAGTTGTGTATAGACGTATCGGGCGGTGATAGCAAAACTAACTACACATGCCGGCTTGAGGTCAGGCACGGCTTCCATGAAGCATACACGGCGTGCACAGTCGCGAGTCCGGTGTTCCCTGCCGATGTCTCGTGACGGTTCAGGAGTGTCCCATCGGGTGCGCAAACAGATGCCTCCGGTGGAATATTCGATTTATATGGGTGCCCGATCTGATGAGCGAATACTACCTGTACGAGTATAGCAGTGAGCTGCATATTCCTACTTCTGGCGGCGTAGCACCGTATTATTGCAGGCGCTGCATTTGAAAGTGCACAAAAATAATGCTGAATTAATAATTTGCCGCATACCGCCGTATACGCGAAAACAGGTGCGGGTCCCAGCAATGGGTAAATAGCCGGCGTTGGAGAAGCAATCGATCGAAATAAAGCTCTGAACTCTTTTACCGATATATTGAATGAAAGGATAACAACATAGCTACAAGTCTACAACACCCCGCCAGGCAAACGGTTGCAATATAGTATTGATGTTGAAGACGCAAAGCCTCGGCGCCCATGCGCATGCATGTGTAAAACTACAAATGCGATATATATACGATATTTATATATACAGTAGTATATCATGGGTTGAATACAACACTCAGCACTCCCCCTTCGCAAATAATATGCCCAAGTAACCTGGCATTATGTATATGATGTCAGAACAATGTCGCTGCTGTGCTATGTTACATAATATAGCCCTCCTATTGGTAAGTATATATCAGTGCTACATTTCGTCGTAGCTTGCTCCCACAACTTGGCATTTAGCATGCGTTGTGATCCATGATATTGAATTGTGTACCTGTCGGTGATAAGATGGGGAATCACAAGCGAGCGCTGGTGTCAAAAATATAATGATTCGCAGGACCAATCGAGTCTTCCTGAGATCTGTGCCTACAGGGCTGTAGCAGGGACTTGGGAGCACTGAATTGACATTTTTCAAAACTCATTTACTCGTCGGCTTGGCGGCTTGACGCCAGCTTCTGGAATAGTTTGTGTTTTATATTTATGTTGTGACAGTTTCATATTGTGTAATGTATCCTGAACTATCTTTGGCATAGGAATGTACGAGTACCGGTAATCCTGGTGGTGTTTCATTGAATGCATACATATAGTACAATGGGTACTGGTACGAGGGCGCGAACGCCGCGCGCATGAGCACTAGTGCAGATACCTCGTAGGCGTACCTCGGGTATCGTACATATATGGATAATTATCCATCGTCCGATGGGGGCCCGTTCTTATGTATAACTCAATATGTATGCTCGATACTTATTGTCATTGTTCAATAAATAACAGTATGCGACATGTATTATATATTGCCATATATATGATAGCAAGGCTGACGATCTGCCTTCTATTTGACTCTCCACGGTGATGCTCTTTGCATTGAGCGTGCTGCTATAGGTTGACCATCGTGGCATGAGAACCACTGCAATTATATTCATAGCAGCGGGTGGTGACAACTTTGTAACATTTCATTTGCATTCTGAAAACACTGAAGCCTATCTTGTCTCCTCAAGTGCTTTGCACCACCACCACTGCACAGCATCTGAGTTTGTGTTTGTGTCTCCAAGGTGGAGATTGTCTCAATATAAACTCTAAATGGCATGAATATTTGATTTCAGCATTAGTAGACAGAAGCCCAAGCAGCGCCCCCGATGTATGAACATATCAACATGGAATTACATTGTGCCGGCAATGAGCAGCAGACGCAAATTGTGGCGATAGCAATATTCATAAATAATCCGCATGGCACGATGTAAATGCCGCGCAAACGGAAAACTTTGTCTATAACATTTCCCCAATATTATGCTGAAATAACAAACATCAAATTTGCCGACTTACTTGAATAATGATACCCAATGACTTGAAACACCCCATTTGAGCAACTGTGGGTTACATCATTATTATAGTTAATATTATGTGACGATAAATGAAACGTAATGTTTCTTAAAATCACAGTAGTGCACAAAATGAAACTTGATATTTTGATAGTAGTGCGGACATAATTAATATACCTTTTTCTAGTTGCACTACTTATGTGAATAAATCATATAATATTTGATGCAAGGGCCCTGAGGTATATTAATACGTATTGTATACACCCATGGAAGCTCACATATCCCAAACTTAAAAGGGCGACATGCTGCACATGGGCGCTACACATCATAGTGGGATTTTGTGTCACAAGCATTGAAATGGCAATGTGGCATTTCCCGATCGGCATGAACTCACAGATTTTTGGCTGATATTTCTTTAATATGGTTAATGGGTGTTTATACGCATGTTACACGGCACGACGTAAAACATTTTCAGCTAGAATTGAAAGTTACATGCCATGAATGACATACCTACTAAAGTTAAGGGATGGTACTGTAGCACACCTTAGATGTACTGGCATCCCCTGGAAATGTCTCATGCAGGTATGTGGGGATGGTGTATACAGGACTTCCCTTAGCGTGGAACCTAAGAAAGGGAACCCTCTTCAGGCCCAGCTGCTTGCTTCAACTGCAGCTCCATGGGAATGTGTGCTTGCCACCACGTGGGTGTACACATAGGCCCCCAAACTCCTGTCGAGGTAGTGCACTACACGCCTGTTCTTGTCCACCTTGCTCCACTTCTGGATGCTTACGCCTGGAGGGAATCTGTCATAGTAGCGGTACTTGACCACCGATGAGCCCCTGGAAAACGCTACCCCATACGCATCAGTGACAGCCTTCTTCAGGATGTGCTGCCCTTTGGCGACCTTCATGATGTTGAGATCCTAGTCCTTGTCCTTAGTGCCCAATACACAGTGAGGCAGCTCTGGGTGGGCGTCCGGATCCAGTGAGTCCGCTTGGTCCCCGCCCATGCAGGTAGCAGTATGCCGAGTGACGATCTCGGTCCTACCTGTGAAGGCGGACCTGATCAGATGAGGGGCGGGTGCTAAGCCCAGGTTCTCGCACTGACGGAATTCGCCAGCAGATCAGCTTGTGCAGCAGCAACCAAACTCGCGAATCATCATTTTCAGCCCTTAATATCCTGGCTCGAATATGGATTGATGGTGGGTGCGCACTCAAGGTACGTATTGTACGTATTTCACCTAGGGCTCAGTGTAATTCATCTCGCAGGCTGCGATGAGATGAAACCGCCTGCTGGCCAATGTGAGCTTGCCGAGGCGGCACTGCCACATACGACTGTCTTTCATGGTTTTGAAATGGCCTTCGGCCCATCTGCCCAGGTCCCCTGCATTCCTCAGCTGCAATTGGCCTTCACCCGCCCTGGTGTTGTGGAGTGCTGCTTGGTGTTTTAAGTTCGCTCCAGCGCTGTCGTGCTCGCCTTTGCCGTGGGCACTAGTAAAGTAGCTGTTATCGATCCGAACACCATACTCCGTTGCTAGGGTCTCCCTGTCGTAGAACGTCTCATTCGACTTGAACTGGTGGTTTACAGCACCGCCAGACCAAAGGAACTGTATTCGATGGCGGCAGGAGTTGTGTGTCGGAGGAGCTGGCGCCGCTTTGCAAACTCCCAGGCAAACTGACGAACTCCCAGGCGAAAGTGGAGTACAGGGAGCTCTCAGGCAATGATCAACCGAAGGATGGCCTTATTTGGGGTCATCAGTGCTGAAGTAGTGACGCTCCTTCGCAACGGAACTCCCTGGGCATCCTCTGCATGGCCATCGCAGTCATCACCTTGTCTTGCCACCTAACCATCCACCTCATCATAGGCATGGCGGTAGACATCATCAATGAGGATTACAACTTCAAGCTGTACCCAGACATCCAGGCGGTGTGAGGGCCAACATGCAAACGCGCGATGGATATGTGCATGACACCCGCCCAAATATTGCCAGCCACACACATCGCCACCGCCCACCCAGTACTTATACAGACTGGACTGGACCAGTTTGAGAGGTACACATACACTGAGCACGTCGCATGATCGGTTGGCGTGTGGAGAAAACCCAGCGAAAATGCTCTGATGCTGTATTCATCCCGAGTACTATGTGCAGTGCTATGCTACAGGCCTACACGTATGGTCTGAGCTGTGCACCAGGCAGCATGATACATGCACCAATATAACGAATTACGCCATACTCTTATGTAGAGGATATACAAGTACTACACTGCTCAGACAACAAGACGCCTGTATCCTCCCCCCCCCCCCCCCCCCCACACACACTCTCCCGGCCTTCAGCCCCTGCGGCCCTGCCCTGGTGCCTCCTCTTAACTTCTCTAGACATGAGTACGCAGGTGCGAATACGACAGGCTGGCGGAGCAAATTAGCTCTAAAGGTATAGCGGAGAACGCTCAAGTCACGGTGCGGGAGAAATGTGCCAAGACCATTTTACGTCATTGTGGCCACGGTTCCAGTTTAGACTGTCCCAGTGACGGAGGATGGCAACAGCACAATTGCATACTCATCTGAGAGGCCAAGGCAATGACACATCAAGTAAATGCGTTTGTGAGCCCCCATAAGAGCGAATGATTTTGCACCCTCTAGGTAGTTTGTGCTAGATTCATGCCGTGTATTTGTTTTCATCTCTACGCAGCGGCTTGGGGGGGGGGGGGGGAGGGGGGAGCTGGTTATAAGAGAAACATGCAGCGGTCAACAGCATGGTTCCTGTTCACTTGCAGCTCTCACACTAACCCATGCCTACTCCATTAGGACACCTTGCTATCACAGCCTTACGTTTTCATTGTTGGAATGTGCTCAGCGCACCAGGCTGCTCAAAAATTCATGTGCGAATCACCGTAGCAGCACCAGCTCATTGCCAGCGCGGTACATCCTTGTCTGCAGACACTCGTGTAGCTATTTGTACATAGCAGGGAATGGCCTACCAGAAGCGCCGCAGAGACAGATAAGAGGTAGGAGAGGAGGTATACAAGGTAATATTACAGTCATGTTCAGTGGCCTAAAATGGCTCTGTCACACAAGAACATTGCATCTTTCAGAGGCTACCATTTGGCATTTTACATGTGTCACGGCTGGACTGCGCCGACTCGCCGAGCGGCGGCATGCTGTCTTATGTCGAAGAAGCAGCTCCTTATCGATTTGTTTATTGCCTATTCATACATTTTCCGTATAGATCCAGCAGACACGCACCGTGTGCAAATGCTCCTGGAGCCAGCGGCCCAGCGCAGCGGGGCAGGGAGTCCCGATAACGCTTCGGGACGATGTGAGGCACCTCAGTGCGCGGCCGCCAGGTCGAAGTCCACGCCGTCGCCGGCGACCTCCAAGAAGCAATTCAAGCCGGTCCATTCAGCAATGGGCGACTGGGAGCGCGTCTGGGCCACAGAGATTGCTGCAAGTGGCTCAACGTCCACGCCGTCGGGTGAAACCGTCATGACGCTGTTGTACGACGCGCCAGCCGCCCGGCACGGCAGGAAGTCGAACCAGGACGTCCTGGACGTGGCAGCCGGTTCTTCCGGCGCTTGGGCGCCACGTGTCGATACCACTTCCATGGTCTCCCAAAATTCCAGAGCGTCCAGCGCGAACGCCGGAGAAACGGTGCTGTATGTTACGAGCTGGCTGGTGATACTGGGTGAGGCGCCCTCGCATGCTGGGCCGCCGCGCGACGGGGAGGCTAGCGAGCTCCGAAACAGGCCAGCCTTCAGCCACGACACGCCCGCAATATCGCCCAGGGAGGCAGACACCATCGCTTCAGAAGTGGGCGGGGCGGTGAGATCCTCGATAATACTTGTGCGTTTTCGTGTGCCCACGTGCAGGAGCGCGGACGAACCGTGTCAGACTGTATGCGTATGTAAGGAGCCGAGCTTTACCCACCGCCTACTCCGACACCGCTTCTCGCTGACTGTAGCAGTGCCTCGGGTGAGGTCGCACGCTTGGGGGTGTAACGGCTAGCACGCGGACAGTGATCCCACACGAGTCCAAACGGACTTGTTGTGTCACTGCGCAGAGCAGAGCTTGGCTGTGAGCCTTGGCGGTGAGCCGGCCGAGAACGTGTGGCAGAAACGTCGCCTCTCGCAGGACCCGTGGCGACCAAGCAGCAAGGTCCAGCGCGGCAGCATCGCCAGGCACCATCATCGGCGGCCATTCGTCCGCGCCACACCGCCCGAAGTCAAATGCTGCTGCTGCGTGCTGTGCTGCGGTCATTACGATGTAGTTGCTACAGCAGTACGAATACAGGGTACCGTCCAGGTGTGAGGATATATCCTATACCCTCACTAGCCCTAATCACCATAGCACAATAGGCGCGTAGCGCGCGCCCATCAGATGACGGGCTGCTCCCGCGCCCTGCCGGCGCCGCACCGCGCCGCCTGATATATCAGGCACGGCGCCTGACGGCATATAATCGATTAATCAGATTATATTCAACCACCACCACAGTGGAATAGCACTGTCTCTTACCACCACGCGCATATTCCCTCACATTTGGTGCTTCTACGGCGTTTCCACCTCTCCTTTTACCCTCTGCGCTACATTTTCACTCGGAGCGCTTCACACATAATGCTCGCGCTTGTCGTGTGGCAACTGCGGGTGTCGGCAAATACCCCGCCGAAAAATCATAAGAGGCTTTTCCAGAAGCCACCCTGCCAAGAGGCAGCACGATACAGTCGAACCTACTCGACCACCGAGTCGAGTGAAACATAACTCCGCTCTTTCATAAGGCGGAAGCATACTATATTCTGCGCCACCTCGGCGCTACTTTTTCGCCCAGAGCTTCGAGATTACCGGGCCGCGACGCTACCTGAGAAATGCGGCGGAGCGTCGTGGAAGAAATAATAGGGTTTTTCGGAAGCCACCGTTTCAAAGCTGAACTGCCAACAGGCAGTACTATATTCTTGAACCTTCTCGGCCATCGAGTCGAGTGAAACATTACTCCGCCCTTTCATAAGGCGGAAGCTTGCCATACGCCTACTATCTTCTGCGCCACCTCGGCGCTACTTTCTCGCCCGGAGTTTGGAAAGTGCCGGGGCGCGACGCTACCTGTGAAATTTGGGGCGTCGTTTTCGTAGTCTTGTACACGTCGAATTAAGGCTAGTGGCCTATCAGGCAAATAAGCCACTTCCCACCTAATCCCGCCTTATCCCCCATTGAAGCATATTCACAACATAACGACCACACAATATCAACGCAGTATCAAAAATCATAAGCTGTTGCATCGGAAACCATATTGGGCCCACAGAGGCCTGAAATAAAAACCATATCGAGCAGGATGAACCCTGGCTGTGTCGACAATATTCTGAACAATATCGTTGCCTCAATGGCAGCTGCGGACGAAACGATAATTGCAGTCGCCCAATGGGGTCGACAACGATATCTCCTCGATGAATGAGAACAAACCATAAAAAATCTCGCAAATGTTGTTGATATTTTAGATGATATGCCAGCTCACGATACGAACGAACGAATGCTTGTTGTTGCTATTGTATTGCATGTTGGGATGAATCCACATGTTCTCATGATTTTCCGAGATATCATGAACATGTCATGCTTTGCCTGACCAAAATACAATATGCATAATAATCCAGGCCACACAGAGGGCCACTCTGGCGAACAAATGTTGCCAAAAGGAGAGAAAGAGATAACATCACAGCCTCTCCATGATCACCATAATAACTAGTGAGGCACAGCCTCGCCTGGACATATGAACATCTGTCATCATATCTCCGAGCATAGCCATGAGAGCTATGACTCTGATGCCAATCATAAAAGACAACATGATCCAACCATAAACACTGGCGATATGTTCCCATCATGATATCTAACATATTGTGATATGCTGTGTGAAGACAACAACCATATTCAAAACATTATCCTGGGTTTTCAAACCAGTGAAACTATAATATGGCCAAACTCAGACAAGAGGGCGGACTGATCCTTCCGCATATGGACTCAGATCTGACACCGTATAAAGATATGGCAGCAAATATTGAACATAACCAAGGCTTGAATGCCAGCCTTGTGAAAAAAACTGGCTGATTGTATTCAAAAGTGGACAATTGATATAATGACACAATATTTCAGACTGAATAAACCTGCGGGGACAGAAGCCTCCCAGCAGCGAAAAACATTGCAGTTGCAGTACATCGACAGTGTGCTAGCAACTGCTACACCAAAACCAGCCAGTACAGCTTTGATACTTTCTCCAGGGGCTTCCATATATCAGATCCCTGTGCTTATATCCTGTAAAATAGTCTTGTGGGCATACAAACCAGGATCCAAAACAGAATGGGTCATGGAATACAGTAACCAGCTAACGCCTCTCCTTGAGGTGTGGAAGCTGAGATACAATAACGAAGTCCAACAAAGTAACGCCAACATATTTCCTGCAATGCCATATTCCAGAAAACAGTTTATAAATCAATCGATGGGTTTGCCATCAACATCTGCAATTCATACTATCATAACTCAATCGACACATGAACAACATGTCGTAAACCCACAAGATAAAGGGTAAGCACCGACGGACATTGATCCGGTGGCATAACATAACCCTTACGCAGGACAATCTAACAATAGGGCGAAGAAGCGCCCACCATACCCTCCAATTGGAGGGGCCAGACGTAAGTCACCCAGGCATGAGGATCCACTCCAAGTGAGTGGCCAGCCTGAACATATCCTAAAACTTATGCTGCCATGGTTGGACATCAACCACCATTGCAATTGAACCTGACCCCTTTACTAGGGCAGGAGAAATTGCATGCTAATTATCGTAACACTATGATCTTGACTGACATCATGCAGTTCTTAGACAGAGCTGGACCTACTGTAGCAGCACATGCTTATGACTACATGTCAGAAAGATATGTGCTTGAATTCACAAACAAACAATCACAATGCTATACAACATTGGAAACGATGTTCGCTCAAAAGCAAGGTATCCGTGGAACTGCCTTTACTGATTTTCATCAGTTGACAAAGAATATAATAATATGTTATATACAAAGTAAAAAATGTACTCATGACCCTCAACATACTTCAGGCATAATGGAATTTGCCTGCAAATTATATCATACAAATATTGTAATACTCGGGCCACATGTTTCCGTTGGGTGCTGCAGTTGAGTGGGTACAATGGTACTCATCCCAGCACCCCAAAATATATCAAGCATTGCTTGAACGAAAAATTCCGCAAGAATGCAAACCTAAATATCAAGTCTCAAAGGCAACTCGACATCTACACTATGGGCCAGTAAACATTCACTATACATACCATACAATAGGTCATTGAAATCATAAATTCATGAAAACGATACATGCCGTAAGGCTTATGATAACCTGAGTAGGCACCTAGGCTTGTAGCCATGACCCTCAGTGTAACTGTTAAACACAGCAATAATATCAGACATGCTCTTGAAGCATGATGGTGGTGGTGGCCGTGGTGATCGCGGAGGCCGCAGTCGAGGCCGTGGCGGCCGCTCTGGAGGAAGAGGCGGCGGCAGATATGCTGACCGCGGCCGGGGCGGTCAAGGTGGAGAACACCCATGAGCCACCATATTTACGATCACCCACTAAAATAGTGGAAAACAATTTCGTCCGCAACTCTCCAAAGAAGAGCATACATGCTGAGGCACCGACCAAGCAAACTGCAAATACATCTGCAGTACAATAAAAACGCTCCACAGAAGAGCAAACATGCTGAGGCACCGACCCAGCAAACTGCAAATACATCTGCAGTATAATAGATAACATTGGCACTTATTATTCTAACCAAGCAGAACATGTAATTACGTTTGCATTTCAATGTGCCAATATAAGTCTCCTTCTTGTATGATTAAATGTTGCCATAGAGTGCATAAGCTCACCGTAGTAATGCACTGAATTGGCAGCAGGTTTGATTTGCGGTGATTTGGATTGTGGCCGTTCAGTTGATCTGTGCCAGGGGACGCTCTGGAGTGATCCTGAACGTGAGCTTGCTCCTTCGCTTGCGGCAGGTTCACCAACAATCAGAGTTAATCAAAGTCGGCCGACGAACACAGTCCCTTGACCATATCGCTGTAATAGCTGAACCCTATGTCACCATATGATTAATTATTAATGGGCAAAGTACCAGGACAAGCCCTCACAGAGGACGTGGGACCACTACGAACTGTCCGTAGGGTCGATGACACACATGACACCCCTTGTTGTGCACCATGTACTGGAGACGCAAAAGCGCAGAAGGCGCAAACATAATAAACATAACTTTGCCACTGATCGAAAAGGCAACCTATCTCAAGCGCCACAAATTGAACCAGCTGAGCAATTAATATATCAGCAAAAGCCACAAACTACGGTGGATAATGTTGCACAAACGGAAACCCTCGAGTTCCGAGATATGCAGACTCAAGTTGATGAGCTCATATCTGACTATATCAACAGTATGACCACGGCAATGACTCCTAGGTCTGATCATAACGATGCAACGGCAACAATAACAACAGTCACAATATCCCAACATGATACCTACTCATCATTCAATCAGAATGCTTGGGAGGAATTGAACATGATATGGGGGCCGTTCACCCTTGATGGGGCGGCAACTGCTGAAACCACAAAGGTAATGAACAGCAATTGTTCCCCAACTAACTCTTCCTTGGTGCTGACATTACTAACCATCATGTGTGGCTGAACCCACCGTTTGAGAAAATCTAATTTTATTGCCGGCTTCGAAAGGAAGCGCAGGCAAAACCCATACAATATCTCTGCAGTAACTGCAGTTCCCAAGTGGAAAAACAATAAAAATGTTCAGCACATTCTGAACACATACCGTAAGATCCACCATTACCCAAAGGGTGCATACTTGTATGACAACCATGATCCCCAAAATCAGAAAGAGCGGATACCACTGGGTCCGACTCCATTTTCAGTCGATGTGTATTTGGCTGATCATACTGTGGAGGACAGAATGCGTGACAAAGCGCACAACATAACACCACAATATGAAATCCCCAAAGCAAATTTTACCTCTCAGACTGTTGAAACAGATCTGTTGAAGGCAAAGGCTAAAATCAAAGCCAATAATGATGCCCTGTCTGATCAAGTTGAAATACTGATTGACAGTGCTGCCCACTGAGAATTTATCTCGTGGGAAAAAATATGACCTGCCGGTGAAATTGCTGGATCAAGCAATGAAAATACAACTGGCAGACGGCACAACATCTAAGATCTCTCGATCGGCACTATGTAGCAATAATGCTTCACTTTGAGGCTGGTTATACCACAGAGGCTAATTTTGTTTGCCTCCCCAGTAACAATAACTGGGATGTCATATTAGGCATTCCATGGCTCAGAAAAATAATCCAGATATTCACTGGGATGATGGAACTATACACGACCGACAGACAGATGCTACACTGTTTGGCTTTGAGGTCCAACCCAGACCAGCAATAGTAAGTATCTTGTCGGACAATCAGATGCAACTAAGCTGCTCCACATCTCTGCTAAACCAGTCAAAAATGCAGATGCAGCATCATTTTTCATGGCCACTCTGAAAGAAGACTTTATTGGTACCCAGACATCACAAACAAAAAACAGATGATCTGCAGGTACACACTGATTTTGGCCAACAATATGATGAAAAAATATTGAACATTATTAAACAATATGGCCACGATAACAATACCTTATCAGACCTGCCACCGAGCAGAGGAAAATATGATCACAGTATACTTACCATACCTGATGCTAACCCGCCGAAAGGTCACATTTATAAAATGTCTCCTGCGAAGCTAGCTGAGCTAGAAAAACAGCTAACACAATACCTGGAGAAAAACTGGATCTGACCCAGTTATTCACCATTTGCAGCTCCGGTACTGTTTGCCAGAAAATCTGATGGCACTCTCCGGATGTGCATTAAATATAGATCGCTGAACAAAATAACACCGGGTACACAATATCCTTTGCCCAGAATTGATATTGTATTGGACCGTATTGCCACAGGCAAATGTTGGACTTGCTTAAGACTTGTCCAACACTCGTCGAAACGGGGCTCGCCTAACCGCGCTTAACACGGTACTTGTACTGTATCCGTACTCAATTTTACTGTACGATTACTGTATTCCGTATCACCCGCGCCTAACCCTCGCCTATGTCCGCTTACAATCAGCTTATCTCCGCCTATCCGGCGGTGGTCGCGAGTACCCGCGCCGAGCCATGACTGCCATGGCAGTACCCGTGCGATAACGGTACGTGATATGAGTCCCTTGCGCACTTTTCGCCCCTCGAGTACCCGCTACACGGGCGCGCGAGGGCGCTCGGCGCTAGTCGGCCAAAAGCTGACGCGGCGCGAGTACCGGCTGCACGTACTCCATGCACATCCATGCACATCCGTTGCACATCGCTGTGCACATCGCTGCACATCCCTGCGCATCCGCTGGACATCCGTTGCACATCCATGCACATCCATGCACATACATCTCTGCACATCCCTGCACACGCATGAAGTACGGGGTCGCATGACGGTCACCGCCGCTCACAGCTGAACCAAGCGCGGACAACCGCGCACTCGCATCGCATAATGACCGCCTCGCATGAACAGCAAATCGCCCTGCTCGCCCCCCACTGCCACCATGGCCTCCGCCAGCACCTTCCATAACGCTGCCGGCCCGGATGACGCCTCTTGGAAAGGCTTCATGCTGCAGAGTGGGTCGCCCGAGCCCCCGCCTGCCCAGCGCGGCCCGCCCCTGCGCTACTACCTCACGACCATCAGCGCCGACCGCTCGTCGAATGTTTCTGACGGGGTCAAGCTGAACGCCCCCTTGACCACCGCCCGCCTCCGCGAGGCCAGCAGCACCGCCAACCAGGCTGCGCAAGGGGTGTACGTATTCACTTCCCTAGCGGAGGCGCAAGATGAGACAGATCTGGGCTTCGACGCGGCGTACGTGTGCAGCTGCGATTTGTCACAGCTAGAGGAAGCGGGGTTTCGCGTGGCCGCGTGGCCAGAACGCACCGATCCCACCCGACACGCACCCGATATCGCTAGAGGGAGGGGAAGCTCAGGTCGTTGCCGTGGCGGATTTTGAGTTCCTCCGTTGTTCTCTCGCATCGTCCGTTGATGCTACAGCGGGTTGGAGGCTGAAAACCCTTCGCGCCGACGCAGCGCCCCAACAATATGGCGCGACGCGAGAACTGCGCTCGGTGCGTTCTGGCCGTTTCGGCCACCAGCCCGCCGCCTCCGAATTCTGCCGGAAGTGTGGCATGTCCACCACAGTAGACGGCCTACCAGTGGTAGGCGAGGAGGCGTTGGTCTCGGCGGTGACCGAGGCGATGTACGACCGCATGAACGGCCACGGCCACCACATGGAGCTGCCAACTGGCTACTCAGTGGGCCCAAGTGATCCAAAGGCATGGCCCTTCCTCACTGCCTTCGATGATCCCAAAGTATACGCAATGCGCGAGCTGCATGCGCTGTGCGAGGTGCATTTTATGCACCCGATGGACGATAGCGATGCTCTGCGCGATGTGATGGGTTGGGATTCAGCGCACCAATCCCGCCACCGCTTCCCATAGAGACGGTTGGCTATGTATTCCGGTGGGAGGCGCTGCCGGGCAAGAGCGAGGCAGACAAGCTGGAACAATAGGCGCTCCAAACTGTGCGCGCAGAGCGTGCGCGTGAGCTGGGTGTGCGCGCTCGGAAGCTGCGCGCTACGGAGTGGCAGGAGCGCTGGAACGAGAGCAGTGAGCGGGTATCTCAGACAACACCAGCGAAGGCGACTATTCAGCGCCCCGCACATCGGCGCAGTTCTGAAAGCTACGACAGCATTGACAGTTGGGATGCGGTAAAGTGCGGGCCATATGAAAAGAAGTACTTCATGCAGAGGAGGGCGGCGCGCGAAGCAACGATGGAGGCGGGAGGCGAGGCGTTCAACATCGGTGAGGGGGGCTGAGGGCAGCGGTGAGCCGAGCAGCTGCCGCTCATGTGACATGGTTGTCTATGGCAAATCCAGTAAGGGCGAGAAGGGGAAGGGACACGCTCACTAGATGTAATTAATGCATTCACATCTTCCTTCGCTTCGTCGCCGCTTTCTCTGCCATCTCTGCCTTCACGGCACACGCCTTTGCGTTGGGCAGGTGGGGCTGTGCACGATGGGCTGGTCCATGCATGTCACGGTGGTGCGCGATCAAGGTGCTGCGCGTCCTGACTTGGCGAGTCCTGGAGAGCATCACCTTGCCGGACTTGAGCAGGTGCTGGGGCTGTTGGTTGCTGCCGTTGCGGAAGCCCTCCTTGATCTCCATGTTTGCAGTGCTCCATGCACTGAGCACTCAGTGCGTCAAGGTTGCCATGCAGTTCTATCCATCGGGAAATTGCCGTCATGCAACTTCATACACGGAGTGATGTCCTTTGCTGCCGCGGTGTCCATGAAGGCTGCGAAGAATACCTCCGTAGCTGCCCGTAGCTTGTAGGTCAAGGTAACTTATTTCGTTGTCGCTGAACGCCACCTCAAAAACAGCGCGATGACTTCGCCTCCCGTTGTGTTTGCAGTTGGAGATGCGTGCTATCAACGCCAATGAGCACTGGACTGTGGGAGGGCCCGATCAACACTGTCTTCCAGCAGGACTTTGTCTTCCCGCCCAGGATTGTGTATGGCAGACTTGTCACATATACATGGACAGAGGCCATCAGCATTGCCGGCAGGGGGCGGCGGCAAAGGGCCGCTGGTGACGCTGTGCCCAGGCAGATGATCAGGTGATGGGCCACCTGTGTTATATATTATTGTTGAAGCATCTTACATGTTGTTGTTGCTTTCCTGCACTTTGCGCTGATGCTGATAGTGCAGCCCGGCACGGGTGGTGCTCCTACTTGAAGCACTCCCATGCCTACTTGAAGCACTCGCCGCCCTCGATGAGGATGATGGCGGTGTTGATGCCATGCAGTAGTAGCATATACGCAGCAACCGTGGCGTGTGTGAATTGAGCATATCCATATGTTGCGGGAGCAGTTGCGTAGTATGGCAGGCGCATGATACATATAGGCGTCGGTTGGGTCTGGGGTTTCCAAATGTAATGTTAAGCAATACTATCTTACGAAACATGGCCAATCTGCATTATGCTTGCACATGCTTGCTTCACTAATTTTCCTGACACACTCACAACATATTTTTTCTGATACTGATAACATGGGTCAATGTTACGCATGGATGCCCCGGTGTACTGCAGTATCGTCGCGAGCATGTATTGTATGTCAACCGATGATGACACAAAAGTTTGCATTTGTCTTTGCCGTTATACACATATGTACTTTTGTGAATTTCATGTCATTTGTGGTATGTATGTTGATATGCATGTAATCTGTTCAGCAATAAGATTAATATGAAACGCGTTGTGCATTGCATACTACAGCAGATGCATCGTAGTGTCATTGATAATGTTATTGTGACGCCCCGGGTACCGAGGTACCATTACTACTCGAGAGTGATGCAATGATGTAAAGTACGTGATTAGCCACCAGCCGCGCGCGCACTTTCACTCTTCGGCACTTCCTCGCTCGCTGCTTCGCCTATTTATGCTGACCGCTTCGCATGAAGAGCAGATCGCCCTGCTCGCCCCTCGTGCCACCATGGCCTCTGTCAGCACCTTCCATGCCGCTGCCGGGACGGATGACGCGTCGTGGGAAGATATCATGCTGCCGAGAGGAGCACGCGAGCCCCCGCTTGTCCCGCGCGGCCCGCCCTGCGCTACTACCTCACGACAGTCAGCGCCGATGACACGTCGAGCGTTTTTGACTGGTCAAGCCGAACGGCCCGTCTGCCCACCCTAATTGACCGTGGAGGAGGAGCAAGCTGCCTTGCTTAAATCGATGAAGCCGACGCATGCAGCAAGGGTTCTTTGCATCCCCAGTGCAAAGGTGCGCTTGCCGGCCGGTTTACCTGCTCATCGTGTAGCTGCTGATGTTGTCGCTGCCCGAGTGTCGGCGACTAAGTGTTTTTTCTTTCATCACTACGGCAGTCCGGAATCGACCAGAACGGCGCTCCGGTGCAAGACCTTTCTACCGGCTACAACCCCCCTCCCCCGCTCGCTCGACGAGCTCATGTTCCCCGTGCGGCTAGATCCCCGGCGGTTCAGGACGCTACTGCGAGGATGCAGGCTGGACGCCAGAGGAAGCAAGCGCAACGAGAGCGCGCGGCGGCATCATGCAAGCCCCGTCAAGCAAGCTCCTTAGCCGCGGGGCGCAGCAGATGGCAGCAACTGCCATGAATAGCATGCCCGCAGAAGTATCTGCGGGCAACAAGGGGCAGTCAGCACCCGAGCCGACAGCGGGCATAACACCACATGCCGGCGCCAGGAAGAGGCCGGCGGAAGCGGAGCCAGCCGGCCGCAGGCCAGGGGGTCAGGCACGGGCCGGGGGCGGTAGTAGACCCATTGTTATTAAATTTCTAGTATTTCCCTAATACTTTATGCAGTTGCCGACCCCTCCGCCATAAATCCGAAAATGTCCGGTGCCTTGACGTGAAATTTCACAGCTAGGAGTAGGCGCGCCTATGTCCGCTTTATCACATCCCAAAGCTCGACGCTCATGGCCGCTGATCCAGCCTGGCACCTCACCTTTATTAAATCACAAAACCAACCGTGACTACCGTGTAATGCATTTTTGCAGCCTTTGTTGTGTATCGACCAGTACCGTACTGCCCCGCCTGCTCGTCATCATCACTCGTCATCACACGGGTATCTTCCGCGCGTACTCGTGAGGAGGCGCGCGCCTATAGCAGATATGAAGGGCGGCGATTCCCGTAAAGTACAGTGACTCGTGTACTCGTGTCGTACTTTGTGCACTCGTGACTACCGAGTACCCGCTACTCGCTATAGTACTTTGATGCAGGGCTCCGCTGCCGTACTCATCCTTCCCGACAAGTTTTAAGTACTGTGACGCCTAACGTTAGACGCGATATATAAAGGCGACTACTCGCGCCTGGTAGTCGTTAAACGCGGTTAAGCGGACCCCGTTTCGACGAGTGGAGGCATACCATCACATCCGTGTGAAAGGGGAAGATGTCTATAAGACATCCTTCATCACTCAATTGAGTCAATTTGAGATGAGAGTCCTGCCATTTGGCCTGAAAACAACGCCATGCGGATTCCAATCATATATTAACGCAGTTTTTAACGGGACTGCTGATGACACACATTAGGATGCGAATATCCTTGATTGATGATTTTGTAGTATGCTATCTCGATGATATCATCATATTCAGCGACACTCCGGAGCAACATATTGATCATATTGATAAGGTACTTGCGAGATTGCGCAAACACCATCTGTACCTGAACCCCCCAAAAATCACAATGGGGCAAAAAGCAAATAATATACTTGGGTCACCGTATAACGGAAAAGGGTAAATTCCCTGACCCTGATAAAATAAGAGCAGTCTCAGAATGGCCGGCTCCAAAATCTGTCACAGACGTGAGAGCCCTTTTCGGCTTTGTGGGATATTATCGATCATTTATTGATGACTTTGCTGCCATAGCAAAGCCACTATTTGATCTGACAGAAAATAATATATTTCCGGCCTGGACTGACACCCACCAACATCCTTTTGATCGCCTAAAATATTAAATGACACACGCCCCGATTCTAATGAATCCCATCACTAGCCCGAACTCAGAGTTCGTGGTCACAGTTGATGCCAGCAAATATGATGTGGGGGCGGTGCTCATGCAAAAAGACCCCAATGCCGGACGGCTGCGTCCAGTAGCCTACCTGGCAAAGGTCTTGAGGGGTACGCAACTGCGTCATTCCACTTATGATACTGAATTTCTGGGAGTAGTGATTGCTCTCCAGCATTATTTGGAAGGTGTAAACATTTTACCGTGATCACTGACCATACCACCCTCCGCCATCTACCAACGCAAGAAAAGCTCAGCAGAAAACATGCTGGCTGGTCCCAAATCATATCACCATATAAGGACAATATGAACATTGGCTATAGAAAGGGATCTCAAAATACGGCAGATGCACTGAGCAGGCGACCAGATCTAAAAAATCTGAACGCATCATTGGATGCATACTATATACAGACCTTTGAGAAGGATCCGGAGCACATCACTGAATGGCTCAACCTTACCACTGTCTCGATACAGTTGGATAAACAATTCCTAAACAATATTAAATAAAAGTATATGCAGGACCCAAAATTGACCAGGGAAAAGCTATCCCCTGGAGTACGATATGATCACCATACTGAACTGTACATGATAGCTGATAAAATATATATTCCTGCAGATGATGAACTCAAAAAGAGCATCATCAAAGAACATCATGATATTAAGACGGCTGGCAATAACGGTATACTCAGGACAGAGAACCTGATCAAAAGAAACTTTGGCTGGCCGCACATGCACCAAAACATAAAAAACATATATCCGAAACTGTAAAGTCTGTAATCTGACAAAACAGCACACACAGGCTTCAGCAGCGGCTTTACCGCTACTGCCACCACCAATTGTACCATGGGGATCTTTCAGTCTTGACTTTATCACAAATTTACCATCAGTGGATGGTTATGACTGTATTGCCACTTTTGCGGACTTGTTCACAAAGCAGGCTCACTTTAAACCTTGCCAGGAAGCCATCACGGCTCCTGAACTGGCACAATTGTATATCAAAAATATATACAGACTCCACGGTCTCAGTACCTGCATGGTAGGAGACCGGGACACAAAATATACATCATCATATTGCCAAGAACTGTTCAAACAGCTTGGCACAACATTAAACCTCAGTACTGCTTAACATCCGCAGACTGATGGTCAGACTGAAATAATAAACAAAATAATTGAGCAGTTGCCGCGAGCTTTCTGCTATAATAACCAGGAGGACTGGGTGAACTACCTGTCACTCGCTGAGTTCAATTACAATAACACAGAATCGTCAACAACAAAGTTTACTCCGTTGTATGCCTTTGCCTGGCAAGATACCCAACCCATGTTGCTCGTGCACATTCACATGCTGCAGTGATGCTTTGGCCCCACCTGCTGACCGCCTGATGAGCAAATACAAAGACGGCAAGGTCACCAAAACCATGTACACTGTGGAGCAGCGCGCTAGCCATACACTGTGAGATTCAGATGTGACGTAAATGTGCCCTACTGGTGACGAACGACGACATACGGGGACGATACGGGGCGGACGAGGGACGTGGATTTCATACCCAGTAGCGACGACTATCGCGCGCGACCTGTAAAGTACTATATGAATTTCTCGTTTCCATAATTTCATCAAATTGATATGCGCACGCGGGCTCGCGTGTCGCCCGCCGACGCGGAGCACCCGGGCTAAGTACAGGCGGATGTACGCACTCATTGCACATCGCCGCACATCGCTGACCGCACATCGCTGACCGCTGACCCCGCGGTGTGCGGCGATGTGCGGCACGACGGGCGGAGGTTGTGGGCGGATGTAGGTGGTACGGTAGGTGGTAGGCGGTAGGTGGTGTTCGTAGGTGCGCGTTTTAATGCAGCCGCCCTAACTGCTGATGATTGTGTAACGCCCCAGCACGCGGCAATGCAGTACGGGGTCGCCTCACGGTCACCCGCCGCTCACCGTTGAATCAAGCGCGGACACCGCGCACTCGCATCTGTGTTGCCTGCCGGTGGTGGGTTACATCCACCCCAACTCTCAAACCCCCCCCCCCCCCCCCCCGGCCCCGCCGCGCGGCAGCAGGCATGCCGGCAAAGGGATGGATAGCGAGTGTGTCGAAGGATGGCGTGTACTCATGCAAGCACTGCCGGGGCAACGTGACGGGCACATGGCGATAAGATGGCGCGAGAGCGGCACTTCCTAAAAATTCCCGAACTGTAGCCACTCGTTGAAGCGTGCGGCTAAGTTGCGCCGCAAGGCCGCCTTATCACAAGCAACAGCAGCAGGGGTGGCAGCAGCAGCAGCAACAACAACAGGGGCGGCAGCATGAGTAGCTGCAGCCGTCGGAAACGGCCCGCCGGCGCCGGTCTCGGACGACGGCGGCTCGAAGGTGGACGATGTGATGGGCGTGGGGGAGGACCCCGTTGGCGAAGACGGTATGGACATCGACGCGCCTGCGTGGCCGCCGGCGGGCGTGGAACCCGCGATGAGGGCGTGATATGGAAAGGCGATCCCGGCGACTTTTACATGAAGGTCATCACCAAGAAGTTCCGGGGAGTATGGCACTACGGCGTGATAACCGGCGTCGTTACCGAGTGGGTGTTGGAGGACTACGGCGGGGCGACCCAGTGGCGCGCTGTTTTCGAGGACGGGGACATTGTGGGCCTTCTGCGTTCAGAGGTGAGTGGGCCCGGCCTGCGTGCTGGTGGCACCACTCAACTGCGGTTGTATGGAATCACACGCACCCG